>MNCI01037976.1:199154-292930 GCA_015680685.1 Gnetum montanum
TGGTGGAGATAGATCAAATTCCAATGATTTAAGAATTTTCTAACTTGGTACAAATCCTATTTCAAATGCTCCACATAGGATGTCTTCCATAGGACTAGTAGAGGTAAAGATTCAACTATAGGAATTACTACATAAGGGCCACATTCGACCTAGTGTATCGGCATGGGGTGCACTACTGCCACTTGTTAAAAATAACAATGTGAGTTTGTGCCTATGCATAGATTACATGCACCTAAACTAGGTGATAGTGAAAATAAATATTCCTTGCCATGCATTGATGACTTATTTGATCAACTTTGGGAAGCTCATGTATTCTTAAAAATTAATCTTAAGTTTTGGTATCATCAAGTGCAGGTTCATGAACAAGATGTGTCAAAGATAGCATTCATATATGGCCATTATGAGTTTTAGGTGCTTCCATTTGGGTTGAAAAATGCACCAAAAATTTTCATCCATCTCATGAACAGTGTGATGCAGCCATTCCTAGATTAGTTTATTATTATGTTCATAGATGATACCTTGGTATATTCTTCTAATGCATAGTTTCATGCAAAGAACTTGTGGATGGTGATGAGTGGCAAGGTACCCCTACACTCAACCATACGAATACGAGCATGCATGCGCGATCCGGTCGAACTCTGCAGACTAAATGCCTTAACACCACAAGAAACACTTGGGGTTAATCGTTCGTTTTCTTCCCAGGCTTGCTTGTAAGTGTCATGGTGTATGGTTAATCAAGTCTGAGGTATGTGATTTTTTTGGTATTTTTCTTTTTATCTTCTATGCTATCAGAGGAAAGGGTTGAGAAACTAAGCTAACTCTAACTAATGTCCTAAGTCTAAGTTAACTAGCGTCAGCATCCGTTCCCACTTACCGGACACACCCTGAACTATGCAACTGTGGCTTACCAAACGCTAATCGTTACTGGGATCACCACACGTAACGCAAGTGCTCGAAGTGGTCGTACTGAGGCACCTATTTAGCCTAAGTGTGATAAGCAGCCGATTCCTTAGCTAGCCGTACACACCCGTGGGTGCTCGTAACTAAGTCGTACTTATCACACGTTCTAGCCTAGCAATGAGTAGCCGATTCCTTGACTAGTCGTACACATTGGACTACCACTGGGATTACCAAGCGCAGAATCCTAGAATACGCTACTGGGTTACCAAGCAGCCAATGCTCGTAATCAAGTTGTACTCATGCATTGCGACAAGCAGCCGATTCCTTGACTAGCCATACACTTCCGTAGATGCTCGTAATCAAGTCGTACTTGTGCACACTAGGAAAGTAGTAAATAAACAATAATAAAAACATGTACTGCAAGGTTTATCCAATCAAGTTTGTCTTTATTGCCGTACACAACTTGGGTTCAGGTTACAAGCTGCTCGAATAAAGAGTCGTTCACTCTAGGACTCCTACTGCAGGCACATGGGAAAAATTCTAAGTCTGGAGTGATCAATCTGCTAGAGCTTTGCTACTTCTAACCAGGATTGGAAAATGAAGGGAGTGCCGCCTCTTATTTTTAGATATGGCAGCGGACCACGATATCGTGGCTCAGTGCATGTCGCGTCTCATCAGATGGCCTTACAGAATTTGAGGGTGTGCCAACTATATGCTTAGCCATCCAAGAGTTCAATTTGGTAGTTAGGGATTCAGTTCCTAGGACATGTGGTATTAGGAGTTGACATCTCTGTGGATCTTGCAAAGATTTCAATCATTCATGATTAGTCTATGCTGTAATTAGTCATGGATATGTAAAGCTTTTTGGAATTATCAAGATATTACCATATGTTTGTGAAACATTTTTCTCACATAGCATCTTCTTTGCCTTGATTTTTAAGAAAGGAGACTAACTTAAAGCCTAGTATGTTAAGCTACATTTGAAGAGTTGAAGCAAAGAATGGTAATTCCTTTGTCATGAACTGAAAATAGTATCTAATTCTTAAGCCTTACAAATAATTTTTGATGTACTAAAAGTATAAGGCTTATGAACCTAGAGGCTTAATTTTCAGCCCTCCTTCTAGCGCCAAAAGAACTGTTGGCGACCGTTTGGGACGCGACCGCCAACGAGTGTCCTCGAACAGGATTTAGGTGCCTGCTGGTCTCTGGCAACACCAAGGCCCAGATACCTCCAAATAACTCAGTAGTTAATGTGAGTATGTGTGTGTGCTGTTGCGGCGTGCGGTTGTATGAAATGTGACAATTTCGTTGTGTGTGAACTACAAATGACTTACTTTAAAGAGATTCAGCCAACTTTGTCCAGTACTGTGAGTTATTGAAAGTTTCCTATTTTGTTCAACTACCTAGTCTACGCGGTCCTTATAATACCTGCTTGTAACAAGTAAAATTTTGCAAAAACATTTGAGCACAACTCCGCAAATCTACTCCTAATTTTCCCCAGAGAAAGAGATAGTTCCACAAGAAAACTAGAAATAGAGCAAGATTCAATGGAAATAGACAGAAAAGAAAAGAAAGCAGATTTGTGTGGACCTCAAATATTTAAACAAGGTAAAATGACACGAGTAAACACTTCGCAATAAAGCTATTCCAAATTCAATATCTACGAATTGTTCAAACCTCCAAGGCTCAACCAAGCAATATCTTCAAGACAATCCTACTGTGCTACCAAAAATCGCTGCGTAAACTACCACGTACGAGAGTCCACTTTGACTAGACAATAGATGCCAACGATTGCATTCAAATAGAACCTTTAAAAGACTTGAAAATTTCTAATTGAAATAACACAGAAAATCACTTTAAAGATAAAGAAGCTATTCTGGTCCCATCAAAATACCAAAGATTTTCTGAACCCTCTCGGCTACTAAATTGTTCCACGGTGTGACTACAAACAGAGGCTCTCTTCCAACAACCCAATAGCAGTTCCCAAACGTTGCAAAATAACAAAATTTACTACTAAAATGCTCTTAAGGCTCTAAAGATAAATGCACAATAACAGAGGCTTCTACGGAAAAATTTTAATAGAAATTTCTATCGGGCAACAAGAACAATAAGAGCAATCTAAAAATCCCAAAATTACCTGCCAAGGATGATACTATCTAAACCACTAGCTAAGAAATTTAAACAAAACAAAAAATGAAATGAATAACTCACAGGACCATGACAAAGAGGCTAAAATCTTTTATTCTAGCAAGCCATCTTGCAAACAATCTTCTTGACAAATCTTCTTTCCTCCCAACTGTGAGACCCAATGTGATGATGATGATTTCAAGTGGTGATCATGCTTCCCCCCTCTTCTTCCTTTTATAGGGTTCAAAGGTAGGTAGGGAAGTTACAAATTTTAAAAAAATATCTCACCTAACTTCTCTCCCAAGTCACTTAGCCAACCAATTAGAAAATTACTTATCCAACAAGTTAGGTGGTTACTTGCCCAACAAGTTAGGTAAGTTACAACAATTTTGGGTGGTTATTAGCCATAAAAAGAGATGAGAAAGTTAACAAGTGGCCTTGGTCATTAAAGTACAATCTAAACAAAATACATAGGGATACAAGCTATAGTACTCCATACATATTTATCCCTTTGAGATGTCAAGTCTTCTAAATGATGTATAAGAAAGTTGCAATTTTCAAATATCCAAAAATATCTTCAATAACATCTCTCCTAACTTTCCTTTCAAGTAACCTGACTAACCAATTAGAAGATTACTTTCCCAACAAGCTAGGAGAAAGTTACATAGTTATGAAGAGAAAATATGCAACTGACAAGTGTTTACATCATACAGGATACAAGAATTTGGCCTTTGCATATAATTTAAATACCTAGGTAAGTATCCAGCATTTCAATAATTATTTTTGCGGCTATGCTTCATTTGTTAGAAATATAATTATTTGTAAAATTAACTTTATGAAATAGTAAATACGCTATCTTTGGTGGAGGGTAAATATTTTTCAAGTGTCAATGTTCTCCAACGCGGTTAACCGCGTTACTTTGCTTCCTCTGTGCGCGCTCCTTCCTTCCGCGATTTGCGTTGCTTCCTCCTCCGGACTGCTTCGTCCGTTATTTTCCCTACCACCGCTCTGCGTCGGATTGGCCCAAGGTCATGATTGCCGCTGTCAGTTTGTGGCTGACGTCGCCGAAACCCTTCCGCTGCTTTGCTGCTGCCATCCCTGCATCTCTCGCGTCTGCCATGGCTGTGTCATTTATTGAACCCCAAAACACGATTGCAGTTTGAACAGCTTTTTCGCGGAGCTCGGCATCAGTTACTCATATCAATGGTGCAATAACTTGAATTTGAGAACCACCTGCAATGCTGTCTTGCCCCTATTCGTATTTTATTTGGTAGTTTTTTGCTGGTAACCGTCCCGGATTGCAGACATAGGCGTGGGCGTAGCAACCGGCTGCGTTCTGACCCTGTTTCATTCATCCATTGTACTCTTTGGCCAGGAGATTAAGTTCATTGCAGAAATAGAATAAAGAAATCCTTCGTGGCAAGTGTTTGACAAAATTTTAAGTGGAATATGAAGGGATTTCTGGCATTTTCTTGGCAAGATTTTAGCAGCAAGCATCACTACATTTTTATTGCCATTGATACTACGTTTTTTCTCTTGGTGTTTAATCCTATTTCTGACAATATTCAGTAACTGTTGCTTCTCAACTCTTGGTTTTTTCTCTTGGTGTTCATTTCCTCTGTTCTTTGGCTCTCATAATTCAGAAAACTTTCATCATTCTGGAAAACTCTTGGTTTACCAAAAGAACCACATCATTTTTGAATATTANAGATACAAGAATTTGGCCTTTCCATATAATTTAAATACCTAGGTAAGTATCCAGCATTTCAATAATTATTTTTGTGGCTATGTTTCATTTTTTAGAAATATAATTATTTGTAAAATTAACTTTATGAAATAGTAAATACGCTATCTTTGGGGGAGGGTAAATATTTTTCAAGTGTCAATGTTTTCCAACGCGGTTAACCGCGTTACTTTGCTTCCTCTGTGTGCGCTCCTTCCTTCCGCGATTTACGTTGCTTCCTCCTCCGGACTGCTCTGTCCGTTATTTTCCCTGCCACCGCTCTACGTCAGATTGGCCCAAGGTCATGATTGCCGCTGTTGGTTTGTGGCTGACGTCACCGAAATCCTGCCGCTGCTTTGCTACCGCCATCCCCGCGTCTCCCGCGTCTGCCATGGCTATGTCATCTATTGAACCCCAAAACACGATTGCAGTTTGAACAGCTTTTTCGCAGAGCTCAACATCAGTTACTCATATCAACGGTGCAATAACTTGAATTTGAGAAACCCCTGCAATGGTGTCTTTCCCCTATTCGTGGGCAGTGTCCAAGTCCGGCACATCCGTATTTTATTTGGTAGTTTTTTGCTGGTAACCGTCCCGGTTGCAAGCATAGGCGTGGGCGTAGCAACCGGCTGCGTTCTGACCCTGTTTCATTCATCCGTTGTACTCTTTGGCCAGGAGATCAAGTTCATTGCAGAAACAGAATAAAGAAACCCTTCGCGACAAGTGTTTGACAAAATTTTAAGTGGAATATGAAGGGATTTCTGGTATTTTCTTGGCAACATTTTAGCAGCAAGCATCACTGCGTTTTTATTGCCATTGATACTATGTTTTTTCTCTTGGTGTTTAATCCTGTTTCTAACAATATTCAGTAACTTTTTCTTCTCAACACAGAGTTCATTTCCTCTGTTCTTTGGCTCTCATAATTCAGAAAAATTTCATCATTCTTGAAAACTCTTGGTTTACCAAAAGAACCACATCATTTTTGAATATTATTTATCCTTGATATATTTGTGGTCAGGCCCTATATATTCCCTGTCTGCCACCGTTACTGAGCCAATCTAAGTTTGTAATGTGCTGAAATATCACATTCTTTGCCCAATGTAAGGTAAAAATCAAATATGTGTTTATCATCATAAAACTCATCCGAATCTTAAACACCTATTTCATTTTTATTCTTCTTAAGAAAAATGAAACTCCTGCTCCATGTAGTGGCTGAAAATGTGCCAACAGTAGCATTGATGAGTTGAAGAGGGCTATTGATTAATCTTATAATTTAATGAAGTTGAAGGTAGTCGTACTCAAGTAGAGGGAAACTTATATCATTTAAGGAGTTAAGAGGCATGAGTATTTGATCCATTAGAAGGATCAGTCCATTAATGATGCTATAAGGATCCATTAAACCAAAGTTCATGAGTGGGGAGTTACTTCAACCCTCACTTCATTATTTACTTGAGTTCACTTTTTGAATGGTCGAAGAGTTGGTGTAAGGAAATATCTTTTGATTTCCTTTGATGTTTCCTACATGTGTATTTTTGAAAATTTTGGGACTTGAAGAAGACATCTTGAAAGATTAGAAGACACCTTGGTTAAGACCTAGTTATGATAGAAGATGTGTATGAGTCAAAGGAAACATCTTACTCAAATGATAGAAGTCTTATTGGGTAGAATATGTCTTGGGGGAGACACGTTTCCAAGATAAAATATTTCTTGCACAAAAAATCTCCCCTGAGTTGCAAGACATATTAAGCAAGATGTCCTACTACTAGAGAAGATGTCTCATCCCTAGAGAAGACATCTTGGAAAAATAGAAGATATCTTCACTATAGGAGACATCTTCCCAAGGCTATAGATGACCTATACTACCAATGAAACTTTTAAAAACAAATGTCCCAATTTAAGAAATAGCCAAAACATGATTGAAAAGGATGAAAACAACTAGGAAGAAGGTGAGAATACTTGGGTAACATCTAAAGAGCCTCAAATGGAATTAAGGAAAGGTTTTTATAATACTTGTCTTCTAGTTTATGATAAATATTATGCATTATACAATCATTGGTATGATATGTAAGAGAGAGAGATCTTAAGTATAAAGATATAAGCAAGAGAGAGTGGGTGAGAACATTGAGTGAGTGCAATTGGGGATTGCAACTCCAAGATTAACTTATGATGTGTTGCTTGTAGACCTTTTGGTATGTCAAAACCTTAAGGAAAATGGAGAATATAGAATGTTGTGGAAGGTGATATTTTTATAGGGCATGATGGAGAGCTTAAGGAATTACATTTGCAAGAAATCTCAAAGTGGAAAATCAAGGAAGCATTGATGAGTACGAGGATGTATAAGTGGAGACTACAAGGACTTAAGGGAGCATGGACAAGTACAAAGACTACAAGCTAATGAAGATGCTCCACTAATTAAAAGAAGCTAAATGTATCTATTTATGTTAATTTTGTTAAGTATTATTCTTGGATGTTTTGGCATATTTTAGAGTGATTTTAGCTCATGTTAATGAATCTAGGAGTTTATAAGATCTATGGAAACTTTTTTGGAGGCATCCAAAGTCTCCTATCATCAAAACAAGTAGTTTTATTTTCGCATCCTATAGAAGAGACATCTTCCCAGAGACATCTCCTTAGAGATTTCTTCCTAGAGTTGTCTCCTCTAAAGAGTAGATGTCTTCCAAAAATAGGAGATGTCTCCTTTGGAAAGAAGACATCACTTTCAAAAGAGATGTCTCCCCAAATTTTAAGTTAGTTTTAGAGATATGTCCCAATCTCAAAATAAATAACTACACTAGCCATTAATTGATCATCGGATGAATTCCAAGGTATATTTGGAAACTTCAAAGCTATGAAAAAACATCAATTCTTGTTAATCGAGGAAGAAGAAGCATGTGAGTGTAAATAATCTACATCAAGCCTTCACTGTCTAATCTATTATACTTATGTACTTCATTGTAACATCATTTGTGCTATTGTATTGATTTTTTGTTGTAATACATCTCAAAGTACAAGGACCTATAAGTTAGTTAAATTATTTCCTTGTAATTTTTTTCTCTCTTATTGCCTCACTAGGATTGATGTGCTTCTTGCAAGAAGGCATTATCAATGAGCTTTTTGAGACCTAGTTGGGTTGAGTGGTTGTTGCAACATCATAACACTTCAGAGAAAATCTCAATTTGTAAAGGTTGTGGGAACCTTGAAGTCACATTCTAAGCTTCTCAAGACCTAGTTGGATTGAGTGGTTTCATGATAACAAAATACTCTAGAGTAGAGCTAAAAGTTTGTATAGGGTATGGTACCCTTCAAACCACATTTCATAGAGACAAAGTTTCAAGGTGTTCAAGTGAACTACCCTCCGAGTATGGACTACCCAAGTTGGAAAACCAAGTTAAATTTGGTTGTGGTTGTAAATTTTGATTTGGGGAACTTATTCATTTCCTCCCTTATAAGTTCTATGATCCTCAAGTGATATCAGAGCAAGGTTATCTCTCATAGATAAATCATCATGAACATAGAAGGTGCTATCAACATCAAACACATTTGGACAAGGTGCTATCAACATCAAACTGTTGCACTCAATTCCTCTATCACATATACTATAAAGGTAAGTCTCTCATTTCCTTATTTACATCAAAAATAGAGGAGACTATACTTGTAAGATTGATAAAACTTGTGATAATTTGAACAACAAGGAAAGGTCAAATAATGACATTTCCTTTGAAGAAAGGTCTAGGCTTTTTTTGCCATGAATTTATTTATTTTTAAAGCTTATGTGTTGAAATGAAAGACGTCTCACATGTTAAGGAAATGAAAATTATAGTTCTTAATTATGAATGTCCTTATGTCAAGAACAAGCTTGGACCTTAAGGCTAAGAGTCAAAAACTAACCAATGTAATTGATCAAATGAGTAAGAACTCTTTAGAGAAGCCTAAAAACCAAAAGTACAAAGATGAATATCTGAGAAATTTCTTAGAAAAAAATTAATATAATCAATTTCGAGGTAAAGAAATAGGTAAGGAAAGAGGTAAAAATATTTTAAATTCTAGTTTTGATCTTTCTTCTATAGAATGTTGGGTATGTGAAGGAAGAGGCCACATGGCCTTCAAATATCCTAGTAGTGGTAGGTTAGGGGAAAAATAAAGAAGTGATGAAGAGATGAAATGGACCAACTTCTACACTAGTTGAAATGTTGGAGACCAAAAGGATGATGAAAATAATTCACATCTCATCTGTATGGCTTTCACTGATGATGATGCTAATAGCTCAGATGATGAACTTAATAAGGATGAGAGGTTTGATTTATTATGTGATGAATATTTATATTTTCAAAATATTTTCATAAAGTCTAACAAGAAAGTTAAAATAAAAGTCAAATAAATTCTCTTATAAAATACAACAGTTTATAATCTTACAAAAGAAATCTCATTACTAAGGGTTGAGAGTGAAAAGCTAACCTTGTCTTATGAGGAGGCTAAGGAAGAGATTGTAGACGTCAAACTTGTGAATGAAAGGGTAGTCAAGGGAAAATAATCCATTCAAATGGTTCTTGGACAAGGAAGAAATCCATAAGATAAAAGTGGACTAAGATGTTGTTCCCAAGAAAAGGAACTTGCACAAACTCCATCCCAACAAAAGAACTTTCCAAAGATTAAAGTGACAAGAAGCACTACATCCCAATTAGAAGTAGCTCCAAACTAATGAAAAGCACCATGAAGGTTTGATCACTGTAATCACTTTTACTATAATAGGAAGATTAGATGTTATTATTATCATATATTTGGGCATAAATAATGAGAGTGCAATTTAAAATATGATCACATGAGCACTTGGTCATATCATAAGATTCCTTGGTCTTATTCATATGTGCCTAAAAAGGAATTTTTGTAAGGTGAAAATGATAAGCAAGTAGATCACAAGGAATTTAAGAAAGTTTTGAGAGTCCAAGGGAAGGAACAAGAAAAGGAGGATGTGACATCCCATTCTAGAATGTCGTAAAAAAATGATTTCTTAATTCATCACATTCATCATATTCATAAATAATATAATGAAAACATCATAAAATTCATGATAACCAAATTAACTAGTAAATGAATAACTGGTATATGGAATACAAAAGAAAAGTGAAAAACAATTTAATAGGAGAGAATGTACTATAACACCCTCTAGGTTATCTTCCCATGCCACTTAAGCCTTACAAGAAATTTGGAACTACCACCATGGTTAGGCTATCTAGCCAAAGGTGTGATTAGTCCCTTCTTATCTTGCTTCACCCAACTCCCATTACTTGCCTTTCCAAGCTTTGCAACTCCATTCTAGCATGACCTCTAAACCTAGACTTAAATGACATAGGTCAAACCCATTGCCAAGGAATACATAAATAATTGTAACTTCTCATAATGAGGCACCCCTTCATTTAAAGGTTAATTACATTGTTACAATTTTTTTCTACCCTTAACAAACGACAAGACGTTACAATCTACCCTACTTAAGCATCCAACTTGTGCTCAAGTGCTTCCTCTATATCTAGCTGCTCAACTACTACTTCTTGATTATGCTCCTCAACTTCAACTTCTTTGTTATCCTCACTACCATCTATACAAATAGAAGATCATAAATGATAAAACATGATTTATTACATCAATAAAAATACAACTTACCATTCAATATCATTATGATTAAAAAGTTGGGGATAAGTATTAAAAATAAACTACCTACTCTTCCAAGTCTAATGATCACAATTTGACCATTGAACATGTACTTTGTTGATAGTTTTATTTCATAACTTCTTAGTTCATTGGTTCTTAATTGTAATGGGTTTAACTTGAAAGCTGACATTGGATCGTAATGGCAAGGTATTTCCATCTAGCACATATAGTACATAAGTTTCATGAAATTTCTTTAGAAAACTTACATGGAAATTTGGGTGAATTTTTAAGGTTTCTGGGAGATTTAACTAATATGCCACTTCACCAATTCTTTCTAAAATTTAAAAATTTCCACAATATCTAGGTGCCAATTTAGTATGTTTTCTAAGTTTAAGAGAACTTCTGGTAGGTTTTAATCTTAGTCATACTTGATCTCCCACTTGGAATTCTCTCTTAAGCTAATGTTGATATGCATATCCCTTATATTTAGCTTAGGTAGCTTATAAATTTTGTTTAACTCTTGTGACAATATTTTTCATTATCTTTATTTCTTCTTCCTTCCATTCCATTCTTAAAATTGGATTAGCCTAAGTTAGTCGTCTATGGCAATTACATCCATACACTACTTTGAATGGTGTTTGATGTATCAAACCTTGATAATTATTGTTATAGGAAAATTCTACCAGGTGTAAGTATTTCTCCCATGTTTTTGGTCTACTCCCTACATAGATTCATAGAATATCTTCTAATATTCTATTCACACTTTCGGTTTACCCATCAAACTCAAGCTTGTAAGCTATGATAATTTCAATTGTATTCCAAGATCTTTGAAGAAATTTTGCCAAAATTGAGATATGAACTTTGGATCTCAATCCAAGGTGATAGATTTTGGATAATCATGAAATTAAAATATTTCTCATATGAATTTATGGACTACTTTCTCAACTCTATTGTAGATTTCAAAGCTATAAAATGTGCCATCTTTGCTAAATAATCAACCACTACCAATATTAACCCATTTTCTTTTTTGGTTATCAACAATCCCACAATGAAATCCACGGTAATGTCTTCTCATTTCTAGGTTGGAACTTCCAGAGGCTGTAATAACCCACTAAGTCTCTTTTTTTCAACTTTTATTCTTTGGCAGGTTGAATAATTTTTAATGTACAAGGATACATAATTCTTCATTATAGGCCAAAAATAAGATTTTCATAACATCATGTAAATCTTAATATAACCTAGATGTCCTGCATATGGTACTTCATGTGCATCACACAACAATCTTAGTCTCCAATTTTCTTCTAGAATGCACACTCTTTGTCATTTCATTAATAAACCATTACAAGCAAATTGACATCAAGGCTCAAAGGAAATATTGGTTAAAATATTCTTAAAATAATGATATTCTTTTATTTATTCCTTAATTTCTTCTTCCATAGGGGCCGTTACCACACCTATCATCACATTCTTCATTCAAGTAATGGCATCATCTACTACATTTTATTTACCAAGAACAAATGTGATTTCAAAATCATATCCAGCTAATAATTCTATCCATCAACATTGATGAGTATTCAAAATATGTTTTCTCTTCAAATATTCTGAATTTTTATGATTTTTTTTAGTACAAACCATTTTTCACAAAGATAATGTCTCCAAACTTTCAAAACATGAATAATTTCTAGCAATTTTAAATCATGGGTTGAGTAATTTACCCTAACTCACAATTTACGAGATTCATAACATACCACTTTATCTTCTTGTGAAAGAACTACATTGATTCCTATTCCACAAACATTTGTAGATACTTCAAATGATAATTCTTCATCTGAAATTCTTAGAATAGGTTCTATTATGAGTAGCATATCTAAGAAAAGCTTCCCTACATTTTTCTTCAAACTTGAACACACATTTTTCCTACAAAAGGTCAATCAAGGGTACTACTAAAGGAGAATAATATTTAATAAAAAATTGATAAAAACCTATTAAACCCAAAAAACTATAAATTGCTATACCATCTTTTAATTCAAGTGAGTTCCAAATTGTACTAACCTTTGTTGGATCTACTTGCAATCCTTTCTTAGAAACTATATTACCAAAGTATGAAACTTCTTCCTTAAAGAGTTCACATTTTCTCAATTTATCTTTTAATTGCTACTCTTTAACAATTTCCATTGTAGTTTTTAAATGTTTAACATGTTCCTTTCTTGACTTAGAATAAAAAAGTATATCATCTATAAATACTATAACAAATAGAGCAAGCTATTCACAAAAAATATTATTCATTAATGCCATGAATGTTTTAGGTGCATTATTTAATCTAAATGGCATCACAAAAAATTCATATAATCCATAATTGGTTCTAAAAGAAATTTTCTCAATATCTTTGTTCTTAATCCCTATCTAGTGATAACTTGATTTTAAATTAGTCTATGAAAAATAACATGCACCAGTAAGTTAATCAAACAAATCATCAATCCTAGGAAAACGATAAGTATTTTTAATTGTCACTTTATTCAATGTTCTATAATTGATGAATAATCTTAACATACAATATTTCTTTTTAATGAATAAGACTAGTGCACTCCAAGGTGATATGCTAGGTCAAATTTTCCCTTCTTCTAGAAGTTGATCTAATTGTCCTTTCAATTCTCTTAGTTCAAAAGTGGAAAATATATACGAAACTTTTGAAATAGGTTGTGTATCAAGAAAAATATCAATAGCATGTTCAATAGTTATTTTTGGAGATAGTTCTCTAATTGTACCAAATACTGAGTCTTTATATTCTTCAAGTTCTTTTGAAATCTTAATACTTAAAGATTTTTGGGTTGTGTTACTTTGAAAACCAACATCATAGCACTCTATTTTATTAATCCTTTGTCTTAATGGTTATCATGTAAATTTTCTTTACTATTCCTACCTCCCTTAGAACCCTAACTTTAACAATGGTTGGGACTTTTAAAATATGAGTTCCAAAGTGGGAACTCACATCAAATTTTTGCCCTGCAAAAGATGTTTTTTAATATGAATTTTAAAATAGATTGGGGCTCAAGGTCAAATCCAAGACCTTCCATCCACCTTTTTTTTTTTTTAAAAAAAAAAAAGATAATTAAAAAAACACTTTTTTAATTTTAAAACTAGATGTAATGAGAGAAATGCCATTATCTCCCAAACTAGAAGTCAGATTTCGATGAAATTAGTATTTTTGGAATTGTTTCAAAGATTACTAGGCATTGAGCTAGAGATAATTCCCTTTTGATGAGCTTAAAAATTAGAAGAATTAATAATTATATTTATTTAATTATTAATTATCTTAAGTTAAAACTTCCTCTTTGCTCTTGGTAAGATTTTTGTTATTCTATTATAAATATAAGAAGAAGAAATATGTTGCTCACCATAGATCAATATTAACAAAAGATTAAAGAATTCCATAAATGGAGAAGCTTGAATATTTTTACCATCAAAGGATTCTAGCCATCATCATCATGGTTCCAAAGCATCAGGCTTCTTCTCAACCTTAAGCTCCTTCAGGTAGCTCTTAATTGGCCACTATTATTTTGCATCAAAATAATGTACTCTCTACTTCTAATTTTCAGTATCTTACAAATTCAAGGCTATTTGATTTACTTATCTTCCATATTTTCAAACTCTCCAATTACAAAGACGTACTCATGGAATGGTGTAAATAGTATAATAGTAATAAAAGTTCCACTTTTTAATTATTTTTTAAAGTAGTAACAATAATTCCCTATAATATTTTAATAGTCTTATGTTTTCATGGAGGAGAGGATCCATTAATTTCATTGAGTTTCTTTTAAGAATTTAAATCATTTTGCAAAAATGAATTATTCAATTATGTTATTGATTCTGTTGTTGGAAAAAGCCAACTTCTTCATGGAGATTTTATCAATGAGATTGACTTTTGAGTTATTTTTACTTATCCATAGCAAGGTTTTATGGCATCAACACCAATCTTATGTTAGTACCTATTCCACTTACATATTTCATAGTTCCATATTTGGTATAGTTTATGATTGGTCACTATTTTGTTTCTTTGCCTTATCTAATGCCATGATTGGAGTTAATATTGCTCTAAAAATCATACTGAACCTTGTAACATACACTATGTATCCTTGCTCATGTGCTTGATTCTAAGTTATGTCCATCTAAGGGAACGTTTTAGTCACTACAATCCCTATTTATATTTTGAATTTCTCAAAGAAGATAGAGTTATAATTAGTAGGATTAAGGATGCCAAAATAGGTCAAATGGTTTTACAATAGGCTCAAAATTAGGAGGAAACCAATGACATATTTATATCTATATATTATTTTCTTATTATTGATTATGTCCTTTTTCATCTATTCAATACTGCAATCTAGGATGTGAAATGAACTAATTCAGATAAAATACAAGACAAGATAAATGAAAGGAACTAAAAGCAAGTTTTAATTATTTGAAGGTTTAAATACTTCCCTTTTTCCTTCCTCGTGTCTTGTATGATGTTAACCCTTATTGTGTTGTAGATGTCTATGGAGCAATGGTACTTTATTTGAGAGATGGACAAAGATGATGTAGGTGTAACTTTTAAACAAACTCCCATTCTTTCATCTCCCATTCCTCCATCTAAATCATTGGGCATGCCTTCTTTTTCTATGATGCCTATAAGAGGTTCCTTTCCATAGGTAGTGCTAACATTAGGTCCTAAGTTTGTTCTAGTGGTTTATTTTTTCTCAATCTTTGGTTCTTCTTATTTGATCAAATATATAGTGGTGGTTGTCAAAAAAGGACTTGATTAGTGAATTTTTGATAAAAAACCCTATTCTATTCATGATAATGTCTACTACTTATAGAAGTATCATTCATGCAACTTCAAGCCACACTATGATTTGGTATAGCCTAGAGTTTCATTATCTTTGCATTCAATTCTTGAGCATGCTCTGAAAGTTGTCAAAGATCTAGAGAAACTCTTAGAAGAATTGGAGAGTCTTATGTGCCTAGTTCACTATTTTAAGGCCTATGAATAGTATCTTTAAATTAGCAACAGTCATCTTTAAGTAAACAGTTCTTATTATTTTTTCTTTCCTTTTTCTCTTTTTGTTCATAACTCATAATTTTAATCTTCTTTTATGGAGAGGAAAGAAAAGGAATGTCAAAAGAAAACATGGATGATTGATCGATTCAGACAACCAACTCAAGAGGAAGAAGGAATTAGCAGCTACATCAAGAAGTGCAACTAAGTACATTAAATAATAATGTGATAGGTTGGTTGGATGTAAGGCAGTGCTTAGTAAGAAGGATGTTATTGATGAAAAAGGGAAACACAACTTACTATAGTCATAGATCTCCTTGACTCATTTGGTCACAACAAATGAAAACCATTTCTTATTCCTTCTACTTCACATCTTTCTCATTCTTATATTCTACTTCTTCCCTTTTTGCCACTTCTTTCCTTACATATATTCTACTTGAATGTATTTCTGTTATACATTAATAATAATAAAATAATACTTTTTCTTCTAGTTTTGCATTCTTCTTCAATGTACTTGTGTTTTACAATCATAATAAAATAATTTTTTCTTCCACTTTGGCTCTTGAATCATGGCTTGCTTCAATACCAAATATGACATCACATGCTTAGATGTCATGAAAAAATGATCACTTAATTTATCACATTTATCATATTCTTAAAAAATATAATGAAAAAATCATAAAATACTTGATAAAAAAATTAATTTATAAATGAATAATTGGTACATGAAATAGGAAATAAAAGTGGAAAAGTTTTATTAATAGGAGAGAGTGTATTGTAATGTCGTTTGGGTTATCTTCCTATCCCACTTAAGCCTTAAAGGAAATCTAACACTACCACCATGGTTAGGTTGTCTAGCCAAAGGGGTGATCAGTCCCTTCTTGTCCCACTTCATCTAGCTCTTGTTACTTGCCTTTCTAGGCTCTGCAACTCCATGTCAGCATGACTTTAAGACCCAGTCTTAAATGGCATAAGTCAAACACATTCCCAAGGGATACATGAATAATTGTCACTACTCATAACTAGGTGTCCTTTCTTTTGAAGCTTAATTACATTATTACAATTTATTATCACCCTTAACAAGGGATGGTACATTATAGAGGAGACTCTCTTCAACAAATTCATGAAAGAAAGCCAAGCTTTGGAAATTGAAGAAGTCTTTGCATCAAGAGAAACCTCAAAAGAAGAATCTCATTCTCTAGCATTCTAGGCACCTTAATTCTCTCTTAAAAGTAAGGTAAGCTATGGTAAGTTTCTATTTCCTTGCTTTATAGTTATCGTGTTAGTTTTTAATTTCTTTTATTTTTTATTTGAATGAAAAGAAAGACTAAATTAATTTGATGTGTACTTACATCTTTTAAGTCCATGGAATGTTAGCTTTAAGTTCAACAAATATTAGGATAAGAACATAGTTGGAATATTTATGTCTATTTGATTATGGTATATTTTTAGAATGTATGAGCATGAAGTACTTAGGTGAACAAAAGCTTGTGCTACTTTATATCATCTTCTAGATTCTTAACTAGAATGTGTCTAGTTTTAAATGGCCTAAAATCCTTGCATGTAGTTCATAGTCTAGAAGCCTTGTGATGAACTTTCATTGTTTATTATGCTTCCCTATAATATCAAAGCTCATTTATTTTGAAATATTTAAGAATTTGAATGCATACCATTGATGAAAATTATGAATCATGAATCTTCTAAAGATATATTTCTAGAGGAGCTATTGCTACTATTAATAGTAGACTCCAGTATACACACTTGATCTTAAAGTTGCTTTGCAAGGATAGTACTTTGATGATAAAAGAACTTCGATAGTCACCTTTCAAAGGAACAAGCAGATCCAAAAGGGCTTAAAGGAAGTACTAGAATCTATGCATATATAGGAGGAGTCTATACCTAATCATCAATTATCATCTAATAGGCCATCAGTATGAGGGGATTCATTTGAGACTCTTAGTAAGAGATACTCAAGCAACAAGACTCTCCACTCCATCACCCTCAAATAAAAATAAGTAAGGAAGAGAATATTCATCTAGTAATGTTGTAAAAGAGGACATTTATTAAATTCGTATCTAAATATGAACTTTATTGGTGAAAGCTCTTGAAGTTTATATGTTATATAAACTTACTTGTGAGCTCTATTTATATGTCTGACCTTTTTTATGTTGAGAATATAATCTTTTAAGTACCTAAGATCCTTATTTCAAATATGAATTAAGAAGTACAAAAATAAGTGTTCATGATCTCTTTTGGTAAGAAATGAGGTCTATGTATTTGCTATTATTTTGATTTTCAACATGATTATCATATATTAGTTTATGAACCTTTTTGGTAAAAAGATGTTTGGTTGTGTTTGATCCTTTGATATATTTAGCATAATAAGATGTGTTTATTTTTTCTAATAATTGTATAAGCATGTATTTACTCTCTTTTCATGGAATTTATATGCCTTATCATTTTGTTGATGCTTCAAAGGGAGTAGAATATTGGATGATTATAGAATCATGAGATATTGGTTTACTTGTTGCTTATGGATTATTGGTTCAAAAAGATAGGTTACATGATCCTAAATGCTCAAAATTTGGACATTGGCCTTTGGTTTTAAATAATTTTGGACATTAATTGAAAGGCTTTTCTTAGTTTTGTTTGGATTACTTATGGCTCATTGATTTTAACATTGTTTATGAACAGATAAAGGTACCTCTTAATGAAATGTAGATTTTCATCATTAGGTTATGAATTTAATACTTGTGATTAATATGGATATCTTAGAATTGCTGTATCTAAAAATTGATATATATTTTATATGATGAGTATTTATGAACTTGGAAATATATTTAGAAAATTTTATAAGATCTTACTTGGTGAAGATTGTGCATTCTTTTGATCAATCTTTTTACTAGGCTCTAATCCTTTTTTCTCTTGTCCAAGAAGAGGGAGATGTATATGTGCTTTTCATGATTAAAGTAACAAATTTTCTTAAGTTTTAGACATTACCAAAAAGGGAAATATTTTTGACCTTTTAGTATGTCAAAACCTTAAGAAAAATGGAGAATATAGAAGGTTGTAGAAGTTGACATTTTCTCAAGGAATGAAGGAGAGCTCAAAGGATAACAACTACAAGAATTCTTAAAGTGGAAACTCAAGGAAGCATGGATCAATGAGGATGTCTAAGTGAAGACTACATGGACTCAAGGGAGCATGAACAACTATGAAGACTACAAGCTAAATGAAGATGATCTAGGGATTGAAAGAAAGCTAAATGTGTATATCTATGTTGATTTTGTTAAGGATTATTCTTGGATGTTCTGACATATTTTGAAGTGTTTTTAGCTCATTTTGATGAGTCTAAGGGATTATAGGGTCTATGGAAACCTTTTTGGAGTCATCCAAAGGCTCCTAGCATTAAAACAATCAATTTTATTTTTGGACCATATAGAAGAGACGTCTTACTAAATAGTAGAAATCTTCCAAAAAAAAGAGACATCTCCTTTAGAAAGATGAAGTCTCATTTTTAGAAGAGACGTCTCCTCAAATTTGAAGTCAATTTCAAAGAAGATGTCTACACTAGTCATTAAGTGACTATTGGACAAATTCTAAGGTGTTTTTGAAAACCTTAAAGCTATAGGAAGGCATCAATTCTTATGAATAAGAGAATTTAATGCATGTGAATGTGAATATTCTACATCAAGTCTTCATTGCCTAATCTATTATACTTGTGTAGTTCATTGTAATGTCATTTGTACTATTGTATTAATTGTATGCTGTATTATACCTCCAAGTATACGGACCTATAATTTAGTTACATTATTTCCTTGTAATTTTTGAATTTCTCTTATTTCCCCACTAGGTTGATGTGCTTCTTATGAGAAGGCACTATCATTGAGCTTGTTGGTACCTATCTAAGTTGAGTGGTTTTGTGGTGATGAAACACTTCAGAGAAGAGCTTAGAGCTTGTATCAGGTGTGGTGTCCTTCAAACCACATTTAAGAGAATTAAAATTTAAAGGTATGTAGGTGAACTACCTTCAAGTGTGAACTATCCAAGTTTGGGAACCATGTTAAATTTGGTTGTGGCTTTTGTGGCTATAAATTTTTATTTACCTCCAAATTTCTATTGATCATCTAGATCATGCTCTAGGCTAGACTCCTAGCTTACCAAAATTTCCTCATCATCATCTACTAGCTAGACTAACATGTGAATGTAAGCTTTGAATAGCTCCTTCTTATCATAGAGGGAAGGAATATATTCCTTCCCATTCATGTGGATAATCTCAAATTCATGCTTGAACTCTAACCCCTTACATGGGATGCAAAGACCAACTTGGATCTTCACAAAAATAAAGTTATAATAGCCTTGAGTAAGTGTGGCATGCATAGGGTCATGTTCTAAATGCCTAAGGAAGTATCTACATTCCATCATAGCTAGGTCCTTAAGATCATAGATGCGGGTAGATTAATAATTGATTATCATAGTAATGATGTGGTGTCATAGAATGGTATAGGCAAGAGGAATAAAATATAGAAAACCAAATAATTGGTTAAGGTGAGAAAGGCTTCTTTGGTTTTTAATGATTTACATAGGCTACAAACTTGTAGTGTGCCAAATTCATAGTGTATGAGGCTATAGCATGTAAGACTCATAGCATGTGGGGATTTATAGCATGTGGAAGGTTGTAGCATATGAGGCTATAGTTGAAATTCCACAAGATGCCCCACACACTGCCACAATATATGAAACTCAAATGTGAGATATAAAGATCAATTTTTTGTAGTGTGTGGAGTATTTTTAGTCCTCATAAATTAGCATAAATGGATTTTGTAAAATTTGGCCTATAATATCATTTTTTACATTGAAAATTACTTTAAATTCTAACATTACAAGGCCACAAAATAGAATTTTTAGTTGGAAAAGAAGGTAATTGTTTCTACCTTCAAATCTCCATCAAATTACACCAAAAATGTTGGCTATGGACTTTCATTTGCAACATGAATTTTCATTGAGGTGTTTTAATAAAGAAGTATGAGAATCTATATTCTCTTTACCATCATAGATGTTGATTCTTCCACCTTTACTATATTGCTCATGAAGTTAATATCTCCTACTAGAATTAATGTTCGAATGACCCTTAGGAATGTTCACCATAGCTTATGTTTGTTGCATTATAGTGTTAGTATTTGCCAAAATTTTATTATTAATAGTAATATATTCTTATACTCATTTAACTCCATACGATAATTATTATTTTGGAGAAAAGATCCCATGTTGTTAAAAACATTATAGATAGTCATCCCCTATAACTTGTTCTCAAAGAGTGTAATACTAATTTTTCATTTAGTACATGTGATCTTGTACTTCTGCTTACCTATGGGTTTCATAGTTTCATAAGCTCCTCATATCTCCACTAGTTTACAAGTCCAAGCATTGTGAGTGAACTTAAATCCTTATCCTAGTATAATATCAATGAGTGTCTCTACACACACATAAAATAAAATAATATCATGTGAAAATGGAAAAAATAAACTAAGTAAAAATAATAAGAATAAGAAAGAAAAAATAAAAATAAAAAAAATTTCTATGTGTTGGAAAGGACCTATAGGCTACCAAGGAAATGTTCTTGATACTATATAACTTATTGGTTCACCTTCTATCATCAAACATGGTCCTACAAAATTAATTTTCCTAACTTTTCAAGGATACCTCCATGAACCAATTGTTGCACCTAAAAAATTCAATTACTAGAAAATTGAAAATTCTAGGTGAAGAATAGTTTTAGCCTTGGATCCCAAGGGCCTATGAGAAAGAGGATCAAGGGAACCCTAGGTAATCTTTTCAATCACCTAGGGAGTTAGGGAGTATGAATGGGGGTAGATAAGTTAAGTAAAAAATGAAAGATGCAAATCTAATTTAAGAGCAAATGCACAAAATAAAATTTTTATGACTTCCACAACAAATGAACTATAAAATTTATTATAATAATAAAATATTAAAATAAAGAGTTTGAAATGTGTAAAAATGGTATGCCTAAGTACATAAGAATTTTTTTCGAACAAATATTGAAGCCTATTGAAGTCAATAGTTTGTGTTCTATAGTCAGCTCCATGATCCATGTACTCATAAACATCCAAAATCAAAACTTCTTACAGGCTTTCAGCCCAGATCTACAATGTTGGTCCCTAGGAGGGTAAGGTATATGCTTAACTTTTGTTTCAAAGGGGGTACCATGCTAAGAGCCTCTTATGCTTAAGTAGTTGCAAGTTTACTTCAAAAGTCTCACAAAATGGTCAAAGGTTGTAAATGCTCCAAATTGTGAATGTTTTTAGTATTCAAGAATTGTCATAAAATCTTTAGGAATTTTAGAATCAAAGAGCTTGTTTTAGCTATTTGAGATTAGCTTTTATAGGTTATCATAATTGTTTGTTTTGGTGTTGCAAATTTCTTCCATGATTACTAATAGATTGGTATAATTTGTAGGTGTCTCAGGTCATAATTTCCAACATAAATTTCCATATATGGTAAGTTTTGATATCCTCAAGGAACAAAAACCATGCTAGATATCATAAATAGTAAACAAACTTTTTCAACTACACTAGCTTCACCAACCAATGTTGGTCTTGTGGAAAAAATATTGGAGTTGTTGGAAAAATGCTAAAATTTGTTGGAAAATTAAAACCCCAACCACTCCAATGATAACCTTGTGGAGCAACACTAGGAGTTTTGGCAACTACATTGGCCATTATTGGAAAGATGAAAACTCAAATTCCCCAATGCTGGGCATGGATGGATCTAGCATAGTTATGTCTATATATTCCATAATACCCATGAAAATGCTAATTGTGGCAATCCGAAAGGAATTTTTAATCTTCCCAAGCCTAAATACAAACATGACATAACTTTTTCCACCTAGGAAGTGAGGCTATAATAACTTATGATGCATTTTTTAGCCCCAAAAGTTAAAGTATGTGAAATTACATCTCATGGATTACAATCTTTACATTTTACAATAAAATTCTAGTCTCAAGTTTAATAATGAAGGTTACAAGTTGTAACATAAGATTTCTTGGTGGTGTTTTGTTAGCCCCTCTTTTTTAATGTGGAGAATTGACCTAAGAGACATTGAAAAAGAACACATAACACCACTGTATGTCCATCACCAATGTTTCCTTTCTATGCTTGATTTAGTAGTATCAAACCATGTCAAAGAGTGCTTATAATGATGGGAAAAGTATTATGATAAGATGTTATAGGATAAAGGCTAAATTTGGCTAGAAGGAAATGGTCATAGGGTTAACAATTATTTCAAAATTTTGACATCATGATTATAGTTATGGCAATGATATTTTGGCTAATTAATGTGGTCTTTGTGCTTTATATTTTTGAGATAAAGGTTAATCGGTAATGTTCTTGAGGAACCAATATTCCACTTCTAGGTTTCTTTAGCCATTAGGCTCCTCCACTTGTGTAATTAAAGCCGTTAATCTATCTTTTGGTCTTCATCAACTTGTCAACTTCTTGACAATTTTCTTCTCTCTCTCTCCTTTTTTTTTTTTTGCTAAGTGAAACCTTCATTGGGTTTCATTATCAAGAACAATTTCAATTTGTTTTTCCCACTGAGTAAGATGTGTTTCATTTAGTGGACTTGATGGTGGAGCATGATGAAGTAAATTTCTTATGGCTATAATGCATGAGTGTCAAACATAGGTCATCATTGTTGTTTAGAGCAAGGAAGGTTATAATTAGGCTATACGATTGGACTCAAGAAAGGGTAATGGTGAAGACATGAAATAAAAACTCTTGGTATAGTAGAATAAGCTAACTAAATCTCACACACCAAGGTTACATGGTAACTTGTTACTATGAGGAGTTACACCTTAATGATAATTCCCAAGCTTCATCCTACAAGCACAACTCTAAGAAGATAAGAAAACAAGACAAAAGAAACATGTTGTTACAAGATATAGCATAGGGCCACATGAGAAAACTAGCAAACCATTTCATCATTGGTTACCATTGTTACAACATAGGGATACCTATGTAATGTGCATCAAATTTTCAAAGCTCTATAGTTCATTCATTGTGCTAAAAAGAGGAATTGAATGAGAGATAAGTCATGTAGGCTTCCTTATTATTAGTTGTAAGGTCATTGATTTTAACTATTAGTTTGTACATGTAAAGAAGACTATGTTAGATATAATAAGACTTTAGATAGGAATGATTGAATAAATTAGCCAATTCATTCTCATACATGTTTGCTATTATAAAGGCTCCATTGCCATAGGCCTTGGTAATCAAGAAAGAATTGGCTGAAAACTTATTGGCATGATCAGAAACAACCTTGAGGTCTAAGTATTTCTTCTTACTCTTTCATTTGTTCAAGTCATGGAAATGTTATTCCTTCTACCTCTCTTGATATCTTTGAATGTGAAAAAGTGTCTATATCTACTACTCTTCCATTGAATCTAGGTCAATGGTATGTATCTCCTTCTTCTATTCATCATTGAGGAATTTTGATAGAACCACTTTGAGTGATGGAACCTACAATTCAAGAGGAAAAATATCTTCAAATCCATAAACTAGGCTATATGGGATTACACCTATCATGGATTGATAAGTAGTTTAATAGGTCCAAATTGCATGGATAAGCCATTCATGCCACTTACATCTACTATTATTTAGCATCTTCTTCAACAAGTTTATGATGCCTTTGTTTCTAACTTCAACTTGTTCATTGGATTTAGGGTAGTAAGGTGATGAAAACTAATGTTTAATACCTAGGTCTTGATAAAAGGATTTCATTTCTTAGCTATTAAATTGTGGCCCATTATCTGTGACTATGGTCAAAGGTATGCCAAAATAGGCTACTAGGTTATTGAGTATGAATCTACAAACTTGTTGAGATGTCATCTTCTTTACAAGAATAGCTTCAACGTACTTTGTAAAGTATTCAATTTTAGTAATAAGGAAGCTATGTCCTATGGAATATTTAGATGTTATAGGTTCAATAATGTTAAGTCCCCATTGTTGGAATGGCCAAGTTATCTGAGTAGTATGTAACTCAATTGATGACACATGTATCTAGTTACTATCTCATCAATAGGTATCACACTGGTTCCAATGGCATTGGCTAATAATTTGTTTTTGGTTTAGCGTATATGTTGGATACCAACATTTGTAAATTGCTACATTAGTTTCTTACCTAGGTCATAGTCAGTTTGTAAATGTTTGGCTTTACATGCATAAACCTCCATTACCTAGTTAAGCACAAGCTATGAATCATATTTTATCATTAGGTGTTTCAATCCTTGGTCATGAGCTATCATCATTCCCGTAATTAATCCTACTCCATCACATTATTAGTACATCATAATTCAAAATGATATGCAAAGGGTTGGATTTAACCAGAAGGAAATGTTATGATGGCAGCAACACTAGTGCCATGAGTAGTTGAAGCTTAGTTAAAGTGCATAATTGCCTCATAATCCTTACATAATTCACTAACAATGTTAACATGTTCTTTTGGAAATTCAAGGTTAATGCCTACCTAGTATTCCACTAGGGAAGTGGTAAGTTTTGTGGCTATATCTTAGCCTTTGGTTAATGCTTAGGATACATAATGGAGGTTGAACTTAGCTATTATGCTTTTCCAATGGGCTATATAGCTACTTTCATAGATATTGGTCATTATGGATCTAAGCACATTATCCTTGAAAATGACATTAACTTGGCTTATAAAGAGGTAGTGCCTAAATTCCTTCAATGAGAAGACTAGGTCTAGACAATACTTCTCTACTTAGGTATATTGAGTCTCATAGGTAATCAATGCATGGTTTAGGTAGTATATGGATAACTCTGCTCCATCATCTCATTTCTAGTAGAGTAGAGAAGTAATGGGCATGTCAAAGATAACAAGGTAGATGTCAAAATATTTATTCTTTTATGGTGGAGAAACTATGGGTAGTTGTGCCAACTCTTTCTTAAGGATTTCAAAGGTCCACTCATAGTAGAATCCTTTCTTAAGAAAGTGTTGCAT
The DNA here is from genome assembly GCA_015680685.1 of Gnetum montanum. Classification (NCBI taxonomy): domain Eukaryota; kingdom Viridiplantae; phylum Streptophyta; class Gnetopsida; order Gnetales; family Gnetaceae; genus Gnetum; species Gnetum montanum. Next base: position 224,616 of record MNCI01037976.1, read on the forward strand.
AGGTTGTAACTTATCTATAATCTTGGTGATGAGCCTATAGATAAATTGTAATCTAGCATGCAATCCTTGAAGCTTCTTAAGGTTAGTTAGTACTTCCAAGTTAGATATGGCCTTAACATTATCAAGATCAACATGTATTCTTTCTTCAGATACTACAAAGCCAAGCATCTTACTAGTTTTAACACCAAAGACACACTTCTTGGGATTAAGCTTAAGCTCCTATTTTAGACATCATTTCAACACAAGGTTAAGATCATGCATGTGATCACTAACAATTCTAGACTTAATGGCTATATTTTCTACATAGTCATTAAGAAACCCTAGCATATAATCACTAAAGATATACATCATTTCTCTTTGGTAGGTTGCTCTAGCATTATTTCAACAAAAGGGAATCATGATGAAGTAAAAGGTTCCCCAAGGAGTCATGAAGGTCATACATAGTTGATGCTTTGGATTAATCCTAACTTGGTTGTATCCTAAGAATTCATCCATGAAGGATAATAAGGCATGTCTAGTCATAATATCAATAAGTTAGTTAATACTAGGTAAAGGAAAATTATCTTTGATACTTACCTTAATCAAGTCTTAGAAATCAATACAGATACATATACTCTCTTTTTTCTTAGGGACTACCACTATGTTGGACATCCACTTCGTGTAATAGATAGCTTGAATGAAACTAACTTGATATATTTTAGTGATTTCATCATGAACTACCAAGGCTAAATCTAGTTTAATCTTATGAAGCTTTTACTTAATAGGTTTGAATACTAGGATTAAGTATGATGTTATGTTGTACAAGGCATGATTCAAGACCTATCATATCATCATATGACTTGGAAAAGACCTTAACATTGTCTTGGAGGACCTTTGTAATGTCTTGAGGCTTTTGAGGTTCTAGTGAGAAACTTAGTTTCAATTTTTTTCTCCATACCACTATGTGCCATGACATAAATCTCAACTAAAGAGTCTTCAATAATGTTTCCAGCCTCAAAGTCAAGAATTTTGACTAGGATTTTAGGCCACTCAAGAGGTTTCTCTATTGAGGCTATGTGGTTGACAAGGCTCTGAGGCTCAAGATCTAAATGATTGAGGTCAATAAATCATTCAACATTATCATGAGATCTTCTTAGGCTCAAATTTAAATTGATTTTCCTCCAAGTACCATACTCCAATCCTACATATCAACCATAAGCACATTAATCTGTACTTGTATGATAAAATGAGCATATAATGCCAAAACAAAGTAAAATAATTTAGCAATAATGCATGGATATATCAAAACACATTACATCGATGATCAAACAAGGTTACTAAATTTTAAAAGAGGTAGGTTAAACAAATGGGATGTAATGAAGGCCAAATAAGATCAAACTAATGCTAAATGATGGTAGAATGGAGCCAAATGAAGGCCAAATGATAGTCAAACTCCATTCAATTATGTCATTTAAGGTCAAAATAAGGGCAAATAAAGCCACATAATGGAATCTAAGGTAGGTAAGATGAACTAAATGTGAAATAGTATGAAACAAAGTCAAACAAGGACCAAATGATGATTGCGCCCCATAAAATGATGTTGAACAAGGCTAAAACATGGTCAACAAAGGTCATAGTTGATAAGATAAGGTATAATGAATTAACCAAAGGCCAAATAATGTGGAATAAAATCCAATAACCAATCAATGATCAAATGGGATCAAATGAAGTCCAAATGATGGTTGAATCCCACTCAATGATCTTCCAAATGATCAAACAAGGTCATAGTGATGTCCAATGGTGTTAACCGATGTCTAATCAAGTTAACTAAGTTTAAAAGATATGAAATGATAAATACATTTGATGAAAACAGGGAAAATGATGCTAAAATGGTAAAAATAAAGCCAAATGACATCAAATGATAGGGAAACAATAGCCAATGGTGTATAACAAGGTCAAATCAAGCCAAAATGCAATGAATCAAGGCCAAAATAGTCAAGGTGGAAAAAATGGAATATAACAAGATCGATATGGATCAATTAGGATTAGATTTTTCTAGTATTAGGCCTTAGCATGCCATGGTGTAAAGCTACAAGATTAATGGGAAACTTTGGAAACCTAGGGAGGTCATTTTAGGGCTATTTGAAGGAAAAAATAAAGTTCCCTCTTATGTCTACATTGGACCCATGTTGGATCCACACTAACCAATGTGAATGGGGTAGGCTCTAACATGATTCTTGCCAATAAATAGGTTTTAGGGCTTGTTATGATTAGTTTTGAGGTTTTGATGATCTTTATTTTTAGTGCAGTGAAGTTTGGTTAACTTTGGTGTTGGTTTACCCCTATGGAAGCTACCAATGCCATTAGGAACTACCACCCATGCTAGGAGTACATTAGTCAATGTGGCCCCAACATTGTTCATTTAGAAAACTAAGTTTGTAACATCACAATGTTGAAGTTTGCATTTTTTTAGCTTCCTAAGGCAATCTAGAAACATCTAGGTTATGAATTGATTATTTGAAGGTTATGATAGGTTTTGGAAAGTGGGTTTTAGAATTGTACCCCCTAGATCTATGCTAGCTATCATATTTTAAGGTGGCCCTAGCATGAATGGGTGGGACTTGGACTTATAATGATCAAAACAATGCTAAATTGTAGCTATGTTTATGGTTTCAAGGTTGTAGGCTTTCCAAAACAAGTACTAGCCCATTTGGAGTGTTGTGATGCTAGTAGAATTACTTTGGAACCTCAACCATATTGGAGCTATGCTAGCCAGTGTGGCTCTAGCCTTCTCCAACATAGTTGCTCTTGAATCTTGATTTCTTGAGTTCTGGTATTGAATGGACCAAGTTTCTGAGTCCTTGAGGGTGCTAGTGATCATGGCTATGGTTTTAGCTCAAAAGTATCAATTTTGAAGGTTGATTATGTTCTTGCATGATCATCCCTCCTAGAATACATTGGCCAATATAGTCCTAGTATGGACGAGGTAAGTATGATGAATTTTTATCATTCTTTGACTCAATATCCAAGTTTTTGTTATCTTTGATGGCTATAGTAGGGTTTTGGGGTTAGGATGATGCATCCAAATGTCAATTGGGCAATTTATGATGTATTTTTAATTTTTCATGGAGGATCCATGTTAAGACTATGCTAGCCAACATAGTCCCAAGTCCCCTCAATGTAGTTTTAATGTTGAAATGGATTTTTCTTCAATTTTCTGGAATTTTAGTGTTATTGAAGATCCCAAAGAGGTTTGAAGGCTAAAATATGTCATTTTGAAGGTGATTTTTAGCATTTGATAGTCATACTCCAATCAACCATGCTAGCCAATGTGGTTGGAATGCCTCCAAGTGTGGTTCAACCAAGACAAGTGATTTTTAACAATGTTTGTTTGGTTTTAAGAGCTTTGGAACTACTAAAGGCTTTGGCTAGGGTTCAGGATTTGGAGTTACCATCTTGAAGTCAATTTAACGCTTGGTTTATGTTAGGAACCATCATCCCCTTTGGGACTATGTTGGACAACATATTTAGGATCATTGCTAGCATAGTTACCCAAAATGATTGATGTTGCATATGGGTTTTAGCCTTCCTTAGTGTTTAGTATCGTCTATTGTATCAACCTTTAGTTTCCAATTTGGGTATAAGGATTTTTTCCTTCAATTTATTGTGAATGGATGGCTAGAAGGTAGGTTTTCATAGTAATTAAGGTTAGGGATACATCCTAAGGCTTTTTAGGGACTCAATCCCAACATATTTCTAGTTAAAATTTCCAAATCCTAGTATGGATTTTTAATGGATTATTTGGAGGTGCTTGGTGGGGCCCATCCAAGTTTAAATTATTATTAAAAATTAACATTTCCACTAACCTAGTATAGCTCTCACCTTCTAATTATAAACATGGAGTGGTGTGGGTATTTTCGAAATGGAGGTTTTGACAATTAGTGCATATGTTTGGGCATAATTCATACATATCAATGTTACCAAAATCAATTTTCTTAACCTATTCCCAATAGGTAGCACATAGCACTAGATCTCTTACATCAATCCTACATTGAATCCCACCTATCCCTAGCATTATTTGATCATTCTACATCAAAGAGTAGGGTAGTTGCATGGAGATTGAAGGATTTTAAGGATTTCTTGCATTGTTGGTCCAAGATGTTGAAGAGAATGACAACTTCAACCAAAAATCTAGCTGTGGATAACGCAAATGCTACTGTAAAAGGGATTTTCCACCTATCAAAGCCTCTACTAGAGAAGGAACATCCACCATGACTACCAAGTACACCATTCTTAGCATTTTTTTTCTAGTTTTTAGCCTATAACCTAGGTATTTTTTGTTATATAGGTTTATTTCATAAATATTTTTTTTTTGTAAAATTCCAGTGCTAGATTTAATTCATGGTTATGGATTTGCAATGTTATTTTGGTTTTAGGATTTTGTTTATGCTGAGTTTAAAATCTAATTTTTCCTCATTCCATGCATTTTTAGTGCTTCTTAGTCGAAAAAGCAATGCCACTTCTCAATTTCATCAGAAAATGACAGAATATTTTGTTTCTAGGACCATGAGATTGTTGTCTACTATTTATTGGTTTTTCTAGTTGCGGAATCACTAAATTATGTCCTATAGTAAAATTTTATAAATTTTTCCATAGGAAAGTTCATAGTGAAAATTTTGGTTTTTATTATTTTAGCCCCTCAAAATTGGATAGCATTGACACTATAAGAAATTTTTTCTACTAATGTCCCAGCTTTCTAGGAATACCTAGGGTCATTTGGGAGGGTTTGGCATCAATTTTGAAACATTTAATTCTTCTTTCATATTTTTCTCTAGTATTGTACTATAGTTGTTTTTTGTAGTTTTTTTTTCTTTTTATGAAATTTCAGCGTGTTTTTAGGTTTTTTTGTAAATTTTTTTCAAGGCCTGATACAACAACATTGATATTAAATTTTGTATATTCAAAGTACTTAAAATCTAGACATAATTTTTTAGTGAAAAATTATCATTTGTTAGTTGATGTTAACTACCTCATACAATTGTAGTCTTGACTGTTGTAATTGCAAACCACTTAGGCTATATGGGCAACATTGGTCTATTTATGGTATTTTTGTGGGCAGTGTTAAAAAATTACTACAAGGTTATATGTCAATTTCCAATAGTCATTTGAATTTTCCAAAAATTTTAACTAGCGCCACTAGAGTTTTTACTACAACTAATGTCATTGTAAATTAGGATTTTTAGTTGATATTTTGTCAAATTCAAGTTGAAACTTTATGAATTTTATTGTGGATTGTGCTTGGGAACAAGCTAATTCTCATGGTTTCAATTTTTATGTATATTTTCACCATGAAATTTCTATCAGTGTTAGTGGGCTACTTCATTTCTCTTAATTTTTTGGTTGAATTTTACTTTGATTTCAATGTTTAAGCATTCTAAATTTAGGTCGTTGGCTTAGAGTAGAAATGTTTACATTGTGGCTTAGAGTCTTTCTAAAGCCAATCCTATTGGTGATCAAACTTGTTGGGCTCTTATCTTGCATCCACACACTAGGACCCAACATCCCATCTATTAATATGGTGTTGGAGCATGGCTCTCTTTGGTTCAAGCTAGGGGCCAAGCAGTTCCTAACCTATTTTCTCTACAATTTCAATGTGATGGTGTGGCTACATTGAGAATTTGAAACAAAGGCCATCATTGTGGAAACCTTACTACCCCATTCTACTAGTTTAATCATCAAGTTCATAGCTAATGATCTTGACACCCATGTGGAGGGTGACCAACATGATGGCATGTACACTAGAGGCACATGATAGTTGTTCAAAATTTGGGACATGCCTAAATTCATCTAGTACAATGCCAACAACATGTTACTATTTGATCACCATGTCCACACATTGTTTCAAAACCCTCATGGCACCATCTACAATTTAGAGGGGTAAGTGTAATTTTAAGTTTTAGGTTTACTTTTGGTTTTCTCATACTACTTGGATTTAATGATTTTATTTATTAACACACTTGTAGGTATAGGATGGATGATCATGGGTTGATCAAGAGTAACTAACTCTTGTCCTTGGCCCAAACAGCACTAGAGGTCTTTGTCAAAAACCAAGTTATGAGGCTCATAGTGATGGAACAGCTCAAGGATTACTTTGGCAAGTATACCTCATGCTATTCCCAAGCCTACCATAGGTTCTTGGCTATTGGGATAGCCCATAGTTGGTGGGGTGTCCCCGATTTAGGTGCACAAACACATGTATCCCTTAGTGACCCCACGCTACCTTTACCTAGCAAGCAAAGTAAGAATTATGGTTTTTTATTATTATTTTAATATGTCCACATTTTCTAGTCATATAGGTATTGAGTTTTTTAGGCTCTAATATTGTTTAGATGATTTTATTATTGTATCTATAATTTTTATTTTAATTGGTTATATTTGTTATTTTTTTTATGTTACATGATGTACGTATGCCTAAGCTAATAAGTTATCTTTGTTGTGTTGTAGGGGCTACCTCTTCCTCCACCATCACCTTGATCACTTCAAGACATGCTAAGGAGACACTTATCCTCAGGTTTGATGAGGTGGATTCAACATAGCATTGGTTGGCTTGCCAGACACCAAGAAATGTCCAAGAAAACATCATCAATGTAGGCTTGCTTGATCTATTCATGGCTTCTAACCCAACCATTCCTACACTTGAGATGATGAACGTTATCAAATCCTTTTACAAAGGAGTAAATAAATTTGTCACTCAGGTTCATGATGCATCTATCACCTTGGTCATTGATGAATCTACATTCAATGACCTCTTTGGCATTTCTAATGAGGGCATGATAGTTGCAACCAAACTAGGGAAAGAGGTAGGACATGCAGAGGAGGTAAAAGAATGGCTAAACATGTGCAATGATCACTATGGATTGTGTCTAGACTAGTTCTAGGTCATGGAGGTCAAGGAGATGTATCCATTGTTTTGATCCCAAGATTTTCTAAAGTTGTTATCATAGAAGAAGATTCTAGGCATTGAGTAAGCATAAACCATCAAAAAGATCCTTACCAAAGATGCTCAATTCAACTAGACTACTCATTTGATTTTTAGGCTACAAGGGGAGATCGTGAAACTTTATAAAGTCCTTGATATAATATGTCATATGCAATTTGCACTTTTTGTAGCATATCTAAGGAGATTTATGAATTTCCTATTTTTGATGAAGGATAGAAGATGATAGGTCAAGATCCATCCAAGCTCTCTAAAACTTGGATAAAACACATTTTTCAAATCATGCAGGCTCAAAACCCACTAAAGGATGTTGGGGAAGCATTGTATATGACCACTCAACACTTTAGTAGCATGTGTTTTCCTTCCCCTAATATCATGGGGGTTGAACCCAAATTTTTCCATGCAAATACCAAAAAGACCAAGGAGTTACATGTTGAAGCTAATGAGGTAGTTGGAGAAAAAGTAAAGAGGCCTATGATTGAGGAGATAGCACCACTTGTAGAGTAGCCTTTGAAGAAGAGGCTTGTTGTTAGACTTGTACAAGTGCATCATGCGATTGTAGGTACATTTTATTTATGTTATTTTGTTTAACTTATTTTGGCATTCATGCTATATGGTCATGTTGTTATTTTTTTTTGGATAAAATATGCTAAGTCATTTTATGTTTTATCTTTGTCATTCTTATAGGTAAATAATACGAACTAGAAATTAAGGTAGTAGCAGCAAAGGTGGAACAAAGACATCTAGAGGAGGAGGTTCTACACTAGCATGAGGATGAGGGCCTATACAATGCCACACTAGATGGCCTCAATGCTATATTTGATAGTTCATAGCTAGGCAAAGCTCCTATTATCATCTTAGATGATCTTCTAGGTACTTGTGAATTTTGTTTTGTTGCATTTTGTAGTTTTATGTTTGAACCTAGTTTTAATTGTTAAACTATGGTCATGTTTGTTGTAGCTCCTAGACCCCAACTAGGAGCTTCCACATCTACATTTCACATGAAACCATGGGTAGAGGTCCCAAAAAAATGGATTTCATGTGTGGGATGGCCAAAGATATGATCAATTAGTTGCAATAGATTTCTCTCGATGTTGGTAAGAACCTTAGCTTACTTTAGCTTTAATCATGTTTATCATTTATGCATTTTAATTTCATATGAGTTTTATAGTTATATGGTCTCAGTGGCTTAAATTTTTTTAGGTCATTCTTGTTATTTATTATTTTTATATGCATATTTTTTTGTTATATTACTTGTAGTGTCCAAGGTTGGATGGCATCCCAACCATGTCATTGAGATTAATGCACTAGCTAGCCTACCTCCCAAAGTGAAAAATGTTTCACAAGAGTTATATGAAAGTTCCACTTAATGTGCACTCTCATGTGCTAAAACTTCATGGGAATGTCAAGTTGTAATGAGTTCCTATGAGAATGAGTTGTGGCATTGAAAAGAAAAAATAAGAGGTAGGGTGAAGTTATTAAAGATCTCTAGGACCATAAGGAATTTATGAAAGCCTAGGTGGCTAATAGAAACTCCTTATGAAAAAAAGAGATAACATGGAAATTGTATTGGAATGATATCCATGACAAGGTTTCCCTTACCAAGAACCTCAAGGAGTAAAGGTTGTAGATGGACTTACTGGCTCACAAAGCCAAGGAGTGGAGGGAGTATTGTGCTCTGGTCTTTGAGTGGGGCCATTTACAAAAATACCACAAGAAAAAGGACAAGGGTGAATGTGAGAGTTACCTTAAGTGGTTGTAGGAGGATTTCATAGAACAATGCAAGATAGAGCTATTCATGAAGGGGATGCATGCAAAGGATGCCTTTAAACTATTTGAAGGCTCCCTGGTAGTTGTTGATTCTTCAAACCCTTAGCTCATTACTACTTCTAGGGAGGTGACTACTACTACATTTTCATGGAAGCCACCTACATGGACCAATATCAATGGGAGAAAAATATTAATCGAAATTAATCTCAAGGAAGTGGATTGGGCCCACATGAATAAAGACCAAATCCTCCATCATCTAGAGGTTAGTCTTTGGAGCTTCCCCATAGAATATGTTGCACCTAAGTCCTCCCAGGTTTGCCTGCAGTTTTTATTATTTCTTAATTTCTTTAATTTTAGTATTTTTATTCTATTTTAATTTGTAATTTGATTTCTTGTTGTATTGATTACTGATTAACTTACATTAGTATGATACATGTACCAAGTGACAAAATTGGCCCAAGTGGTGATGACATTGGAAATGCTCCTCAATTCTCTCTAGTTGCACCTTAGTTCAATATGTTGATTATGTCTTTGACTAATTTTATTTTTTATGATGTTATTGGCTATTTTGGCTAGTATTATCCATTGTTTATTAAGAGATGGCTTATTATTTTTTATGTTACTGCTACATAGTGTAGCCATGGTTGTTGGACTCTTATTTATTTTATACATAGTATCAACTTTTGGGACACTATGTGACAATGGCTATGGGCTATAGATATTTAAGTTGTTATTATTATCTTTAAAACTTTAATTTCTTATATTTTTTAGTATTTTTTTTGTTTTATTAATCTTATGCATTTTTTGTTTTCATTCATTTTATATGGCTATAATGAAATAATTTTGTAAAGTAATATGCAAACTGACTAGGCAACTAAAATGTGAACTAGGTTGTAATTGGCTACAATAGGTTCAAAAAATGTTGCTAGTTTTAGGCCATTATAAGCCATAGCTTTTTCAGTTTTAGGCCATGGTTGGACATTATGATTTTATAGTTTTAGGCCATAGCAAGTTGTGGATGTTGCCAATTTCAGGGCATGGTGGACCATCATGTTTTTCCAATTTTAGGCCATGGGGAACTTTGTGTGTTGACTAGAGAAATTTAATAAGTTTTTTTAAAATGTCTATAAATTTTTCATGTTTTAAATTTTTTATGGTATTTTTTATCTTTTATGTTTTAAAATCAATAAGGTGTAGAAGTTAAATTGTAAATAGGAATAAACTCTAGGCTATGTGCAAAGTAAAGTCAAAATAAGGTAAAGCAAACTAACACAAGATGGTACATGTAAATCATTTTTAAATTATGATAAGAAAGAAACAAATAAGGCTATATGGTTATGGGCACATGGGCAAGCAAATAGGAAACATACATCAACTGTGCAAGTGTTTTTCTAATCTTTGAAATATTAGGAATGGTATATGGTCTACATTACATGATCTTGTATTCCCCATTTTTCTTGCTAATCACATTAAAGGGAAGCTCTTTCCATGGTGCATCCATGGTCTCATTATTGTCAATTTTTTCCTCTTCTACTCTATCAAACATCTCAACTTTGTCATTAATAGTGGAATTCTTTTCTTGAAACTTCACTTTAGATCCTTATTCTATGTTAATGTTGTTGACTATCAAGGGGACTACACTATCATCATGAATAATTATTTTACCTCCCTTGTAAGGCAAGTGAATTTCATGATGGATGGAAGATAACTAAGCTAGCCAAGGTCTTCCCAAGATGAGGTTGAATCCTAGTGTCTCTTCCACCACCAAGAATTTAGCTATTGTTGAGAATTGTTTCCCTACTATGAAGTCCAAAGAAATGAAGTCTTTAACAATGACCCAACATCCATTAAAGGTTTTAAGAATGGAAGTTGAGGTATGTTTCATGTGTTCTATTAGATCCAAATGTTCAAAAATGGTATAGGGTATAATTTTAGTGGTTTTTCCATCATCCATGTGGACATTATGCACCTTGTATTTCCTTACTCTTATTATTATGAAGAGGGGAACTTGGTTGCCTCATCATCCTAGGGATTGGTTTTGACTTCCTATCACAAAACACTAGTGCTATCGACTTCATTTCTTCTTCAGGTAAAGGTAGTACCATCATAGTTTGGATGGAATCTTCACTAGTACAAATGTCCTCAATAATAGTAATTGAGGTTAACATTTTTACTAATGCTTTGTCGTATGCAACAGAAGTCATTACCAAGCCATAGAACTCAAGGAAAGTGTTCTTCTATTGTAAGAACTATTTAACCTATTACATAGCATTGAGGAAGTCCTTGTCAGTGGTTTTTGACTTCTTATTCTTATTAACTTTGACTTTCTCCATGCACCCCAGGATGCAAACTTCATGTCTTAATGATTATGGCTTGGAGTCTTTCTCCTTCCCTTGTGGCTTAGGATCCCCCTTTGGTTAACTAAATGAAGTAGCCTAAGCATTAAAGTTCATGGGGATGGATGAGATAGAAGTGGGATTTAGTGAGTCCACCTATTTCCATGCCATGGTCTACTTATTTTCCTTGTTATTAGGCTTTAACATAGACTTCTTACATTCTTTACTTGGTGATTTCTTCTTATTTGGCTATGAACAAGTTGTTGCATTAGTTATGATAGGGGAACATTGTTTGTTAGTAGTTGTTGTGGTTTTGGTTGCAATAGGAGGGGGAAATATAACCACAAAAGATTCCTTGAAAGGCATATATGAAAATATCATTACAAAAAAATGGGTCCTTGAACTAGATGAAGTTGAAGAATCCTTGTCATTGCAAGAAGGTATCCAAATCATGAATAGCTCCTATGCAGATCTAGAGTTGTTGCTTATGTTGAATAATGCTATGGTGTTAGGGTTTTTGTTGGCATTCAATGAGTTCTTATAGACCTACATTGACTAGTTCTATGGCCTAACTAGATTAGAGACATCAAGCACCAACTTATCCTTATCTATCATCTTTTGCAGATCATCCTTTAAAGCTAGGAAAAACTTGGTATCATGACCTAATAGTTGATGATAGTGGCAAACATGGTCAAGTTTAAAGTATTTAGGTATGGGTGGGTCATCCTTGGTTGCAAGAGTGTGGTCCTTTATGATTTTACATTATCAGCCATATCTCTTATGGGCATTTTGTGTTACTTGCTTATATTGGATCCTCCCACTCTTTAGCAACTAGTAGAGGAGTTCAAATAGTTTCAAACATAGCCTAGTGTATTTTGACTAATTTTTTCTCTTGAATTTTTGACCTTGTGTTACTTGATGTAGAGACCCTAAATATTGATGGTTGGTTATTCATGGTAGGGGCCTTAGGCTAGTTCATTTTCATCCCCTATGCAATTTTGGTTTCTTTGGCCATAATGACCATAGCTACATTGTTTTTCCTTCCCTTCTCCTTATCCTTACATGTATGTTGATTTTTATATGACACATTGGTAGGTTCATGGTTGGCCTTCACAATGTCCTCTATGTTCTTGGTTTGGGAAAAGGCTTGGCTAAGTGACTGTAGGTCTAGGTAGTAGAGTTTGGACTTAACAAAGTCATTAATTGTCATCTTGAATGTGGCAAGGAGATGTGTTTCAACTATTGATTCAAGAATCTTGTTGAGTAGAGAATTTCACCATTGCATAAATTTTTGTATGGGATCCAGGGGTTTTTACTTGACCTTAATTAGTTGGTTAAGATTCATGTCATGTTTTAAGTTATACCTGAAATGGTTGATGAACTATGATATTAATTCATCAACTAAAAATATAGATCCTCTTGGAAACATGGATACTAGTTTAAGGCTTTCCTAGTAAGGAACATAGGAAAGATCCACATTATGGTATGCATCCAAGCTTACAACAGAAAACTCTAAAAATAGAAGATAATAAGTTGAGAATTTTGGTAAATTAAGGTATGAGAATACCTTAAGAAAAAGTTATTTGTGGAATAACAAGATTGGTAGGATTGTCTTGATAGAAATTCGTGATCTTAACTATTTGGTTAGTTGAAGCTTTGAGCTTATGAAACTCTAACATAAGGTATAGATCATCTAAAAGGCCTGATATAAGCCTTGAGGCATTCCTATGGGTTGTGGCCTTTGCATGTAAGGTTGAGGTATGATTTGAGAGGCTTGTGGCCTCACGATGCACTACAACATCAAAGGGAGAGGTTGTGTCATCATGGTCATAGGAGGGCCAAATAACAAGAAAGAGGTTTGTATTAGTATTTGGGAGATAAAGGGGATAAATGATGTCTGTAACCCTTGAATCACTTGGGGTCCCACTATGTGGTCCACTAGTACTAATGATGGGCACATAGACTGGGGTTGCATGGAAAAAGGCATAGAAGAGAGTAATGTCATTAATTAGAGCATAGATTGTGCCTGGTGTGCCACTATAACAGGTTTTGGACCAAACATTATAGGGTACATTGGAGAAGAGGATTGAGGAACTTGTCTTATGGACAAGGTAGGAGAGGCCAAGGTAGGTGTGGTGGCTTAGGGAGCCAACTATTGGAAGAGGCTCCCAATGAAGTTATGTAGTTCAATTTTAGCCTTGAACTCATCTTATTCTTCATGTTGGTCCTCTAAGCTTGACTCCCCATCCTACTCATCCATCTTAATCAAATAAGATAAGATATGCATGTGAGAATTGTTTAATAATATTTTGTCATATAGGAAAGGAATGTAATCCTTTCCATTAGAGTAAATCAGTTGATATTCATTTTTGGACGTAGGCTCTATAGATGGGATGAGCAAGCTACCCTAGATTTTGGCACAAATGAAATTATAGTGATTTTCATCAATGATGGTAAAATCCAAGCTTTCCCCCCATAGCCTAAGTGATTGCATACACTCAACCATAGCAAGGCCTTTTGGATCATAAACCCTCACTCTATTTTGGCTTGATGCCATGTTTGTTAAATCAAGGGTCAAAACCATGGACTAGCTAAAAGACATTATAACTAATGTTAATTTTGGGTTTAATAAATATTTTAATTAATCAATGAATTAAGAAATTCTAGAAAGTGAAATTTTCCAAGGTCCAAAATGAGTATGGCTAGAAAATGGTGGAAATTTCAACTACAAGTGCAATGTAGCTAACACTGATAAGGGTGTGCACTACACTTGAGAAAATGTTTTTGGTGTTGGCAAAACAAACTATGCTAGATTTTCTATCAAGGATTACACCAAGAGGTGGAAAAGGGGTTAAGAAATTAATGATTGTCTTTTCCAACAACACTACGTTAGGATAACCCCTCTTGGCAAAGAATATGTTTATTTTAAAAAAAAGTACATGTAAAAATTTGGTTTTTCAAGAGCTATGTTGAAGTCATGGAGGGGACCAATTATAGCTTTTCCATAAAATTTCATAGTAGGAAGGGTTGGTTGGAGCAGAGTAGAGCAACACTTGCCTTTAGAACACACAAAGACATGTTCAACTGGAAACCACACTAGCTTTGGAGAATCAAGCAACTATTGTGAAACTTTTATGAAAACCCAAATCACCTACAACCATAATGCTAGGTTTTAGTTGAAGAAAAATGGGTAGTGATGTTGGCTTTTTTGGGAAAAAGGTTTTTTGTAGGTTTTAAAGGCTCAAGTTTATACATACTAGCTATAGAACAAGTAGATTTAATAGGCAAAGAACTTTGGTAGAGGCCCTCCTTCTAGCACCAAAAAACTATTATGCCTAAAAAATTCAGTCATTGGAAAACCAAAAATTCTAGGTGTGAAAACATTTTAACCTTACATCCCAAGGACCTCTAAGAAAGAGGATCAAAGGCACCCTAGATAATGTTGTTGAGCATCCATGAACTTAGGAAGTGTATATGGTGGTAGATATGTTAAATAAAAAAAGAATGATGTAGATCTAATTTAAGAGAAAATGCATAGAATAAAATCATGATGACTTGCATAACATATGAACCATAAAATTTATTATAATAATAAAATATTTAAAATAAATAGTTTAGAATGTGTACAAATGGTATGCCTAAGTGCATAAACAATTTGCTCAAATGAATCTTGAAGCCTATTGAAGCTGGAAATTTGTGCTTTACAGTTAGCTCCATAATCCATGTGCTCCGAAACATCCAACACCAAAACTCCTTATAGGTTGTTAGCCTAGATCTGAAGCATTGATCACTATAAGATAAGGTATATGGTTAGCTTTTGTTGCAAAGGGGGTACTAAGCTAAGATTCTCTTATGCTCATGTGGTTAGAAGTTTACTTAAAAATTCCTACAAAATCATTAAAGGTTACAAATGCTTAGGATTTCCAAAGGTTCTAACATTCAACAATTGCTACAAAAGCTTCAGGAATTCCAAAATCAAAGAACCTATTTCAAGTGTTTGATATTGTCTTTTATACATTATCATGGTTGCTATTTTTGGTGCTAAAATGTTTTTCCATGATTACTAACATATTTCTATAATTTGCACGCATGGAAAGCCATAATTCCCAATGTAAATTTCCATTTATGGTATGTTTTGATATCCCCAAGGCACCAAAATCATGCTAGGTACCATAAATAGTAAATGGATTTTTCCACCTATGCTAGCTTCACCCACCAATGCTGGTGCTATGGAAAAATGCTAAAGTTGTTGAAATAATGCTAAAATTTTTTGAAAAATGAAAACCCCATCCACTCCAATGATGCCCTTGTGGAGCAGTGTTGAGAGTTATGGCAACTACGTTCCAATAATGCTCAAAGTGTAGTGGATGGTAGCATCCATTCCCACTTGCCATACACATTCTAAATACATTTAGTAGTACTAGGTTACCAAACATTAACTATTAATGGGATTACCAAAAACCAAGTGTATGCTCAAAGTGGTCATACTTATGTGCTTAATTATTTGCTACTTAATCTAACTTAGTTTAACCTCATTATTTATTTCATTACTTAAAGCATTAAATAAAATTCCATAAAAATTAAAGCTCATTTTTATTACCATACATATTGATATGCTTAGGTACAATAATGCTCAAATAAAGATTTGTACACTCCTAACTCCTACTATGGTGGGCACTTAGAAAAATATTCTAACTTCCAAATAACAAAACTACAAGACCTCCGTTATAACTATGACAAGACATACCATAAACACAATAGGTGACCATGTATTTATAGGAAAAAACCAAACACTACATCAATGGGGCCACCTCAATGCATCAAATCATGCATCGACAAGGCCTAGTCAATAGGGCCTAGTTGATGCAGCCAATCCATGATTCATCATACCCCCACAACTAAATGAAAACTCATCCTTCAGTTCTTTACAAAGTTGAAAATGTATGGTATTATTAACTAATGATAAACATACTACAAACCTAAACAAACACTAAGTTCTTGAGTGATGATGGATGAATTCTTGCATTTGTTATTTCTACACATCAACATTTCTCAAGTGATGGTTTTCTGTAGTTGGCATCTCATTTTCTTGGTGCACTTGGACCAAGTCCTTTTGAATTAAATATGTTTTTTCCTTGACCATGGATGGGTCAAATATATCCATCACCATCCCTACCTTAACATATTTGAGTCTATCTTGAAGCCATTGAAAAGCTTCATCTCTTGTTAGTGTAGGATTGAGAAGCATAGGATCAATAAGATGGGCTTTTAACATGACAATCTCCATGGCCAAGCATTGGTTTTTTACTTAATCCATTTCAAGTTTCCCTTCTAAAATGATGCACCTACCCTTTTCTTTAAGTAGCTCCAATTGGTTTGTAGTGATATTATCCAAAAAATCATAGATATCTAGAATTAGTTTTCTAGTTTCTACTAGTTGGTCTAGCAATTCCTCATGCTTGGCTATACTCAATCAGCCACTAATAATCCCTATGGACATCTACTCATCTCTAAGTGTAGAAACATCTAGTATAGATGCTACACGTATGTTTATTACTTCTACGATCTGATTAGCAACTACTTCTATTACGGTCTCCTACCCTTGGTCCTATATCACCAATATAGTTTTTTCTTCATCCACTTCCAAGCATACTGAAAAGGTAGTAGCATTTCCAAAGATTTCTGGGAATTTCTATTATTGTGAGAGAGACACAATCACCTCTTGGGCACTAGGATTTGACCTTGTGGACAAATACATTATTTTGGTTAAGAATATTGGCCCACCTCCCTTCATTTTACTAATCATTCAAGCCACTCATTAGGTAACTCATTGCAAGATGGTATGAAGATGGATCCCCACCACTTGTTCTTGCTTACTGCTCCCACTCATGCAAGAGCTATTCTCAAATTTGGTGTAAGCACTCAATGGCTGTGTGGGCCTCTAGTACTATTTTCTTGAGTGGGTGGTGGAGGTGGTGGCTGCTCCTCATTTTTTGACATGGAAAGGATCGTATCCTTTATCATCTTAGACCAAGAGGCAATGAAATATACCTGATCGTATCATTGTCATAGTGAGCTATCCCTATCCTTTTACAAAGTTTTCTAATAAGGCATAAAAATTACACAGTTTTCCTTCCATGTTTGTTCTCCTTTAAGTACTTATCTATCTCTAAATAAATTAGCTATGCAAGGTTAACAGGAAATTTTCCACTTAGAGAAACATAAGCAAGGGTGAAGAAGGCTATCACCTCACTGAGCCTCACCATTGGATTAAGGTGATAGGTCACTATCTTAAAGTACATACACTCCACTAGTGTGAGTATGTAAGACTCCTTATAGTCAACCCCATAACACCATAGGTTCCACTCTCTTTTTGCCTTAGGGTTTGCTTGCATTAAGATTTCTACTATATGGATGCTAGTATTAGGCAAACCATGAGCCTATGCAATAGCTTTTGCCAAGTAAGAAACCTGAATGTTATTAGTTCTCAAAGTGGCTCCTACCTCTATGTTATTGTAAAAGAGATTTGTATCTCTCATGTATCGCTCCCCACTAGTAATGATAATTGGCCACATGGGAGAACTTTGTAGTTGCATATTAACTTCTAGTGGAGCATGTTTTAAGAATGGTCTAAAGTCTAATTTTTTAAGAACTAAGCATTGGACATCAAAAGGCTTGATCGTATCTAGGAAAGCTTATGTCAATATAACCTTAAGTCTTGGTACAGGCCCTAGTGCCTCTCCTCTTTGGGACTGTTCAATCATAGCCTCTTATTTGGGAATCTATTAAATATATTCCACTTCAGGCTCCTGTTGAAGAGGTCCCATTGCTTGAGTTTTTGCTGCATGTTCTTGGACTTGTTCTTCCTAGCCCCTTTCAATTTTTGATTGTTTGTCCTTTGGTTGTAATGGTCCTCCTTCCTATGAGCATTTTGGTCTAGGTGCCATCTGTAATCACAACATGACCAAGGATTAGCACTTAATGTGTAACTTTGAAACATTGGAAATACCTTATCTCTTGGGGTAGTTATACTTAGCTAACTTGTGATCATGGCTTGGTTGATTATTTTATTATTATTTTAATATGAATAAATAATTCTAGGTTTACCAAAGTTTTTTGGAAGGGTTAAACTCTCAAAAATTGATGGTTTAATATTATTTTATTCATTAATCCTTTAAAGAGTTAGAAAAATTTTGAAAAAAAAAGAATTTCATTAGAAGCCATAAGGTTTGTGGCCTCCACGACTAAGAGCTTACCCCCAGTAGCTATAGTATCAAAGAATGAAGTGATTTGGAAAAATGATGTGAAAGTTATGGGCTCTGCAAAATTGCAAAAACTTTCCTTTTTGAAGAAAATGACATAAATTTTCAAAATATTGATGGTACTTATAGAATTTTTGAGCTATGTTGATGAGGCTTAGTCAACGCAACTATTGACCACTATTAACTTTATCAATATTTAAAAAATATAAGGAGTTTTTGAACAAAAGTGTAGTCAAATGGAAGCACAAAAGGCCAAGAACATGATGAAAATATTAGAAGATGATTTTTAAGTTTCAAAAATGTAGAAATGATTTAAGAATAAGATTTTATGAAAAAGAATGCCTTAAGGAGCACATAGTTGGATGCATAATGTAATGCATAGAAGATTTTGTTTGCAATAATGTCTAAGGGTAAGGAACTTAACTACCCAAACAATAAGATATGTAGGTGGATCCTCCCCATAGTGGCACATGCCCTTTTTACCCTTGCATAAACTCAACTAAGAAGTCTGTGGGGCCCATAGTTAATTGGTAGTTGTGAAAAGTTAAGGACCAAACCCAAAGAATCTATTTAGGAATTTCAACACATTAAACTAAGACATGAAATAAAAACATGAATATTTGTAGTGGGGTGAGTTATGGAGAGCATTGATGGATGTTATATAGAATGGAATGGATGTCCCAATCATGATTACATGAAGTCCCTTGTGAGAGCCATGGTTAAATGACTAGATAAAGTCCAACATTAGTCTAGACAAAGACCAACCACCTTTCAATGACTTTGTGTTACTACTCTAGGATGATTTCACCCCCTTGAGATATAATAAAGCTTCCATAGATAACCACCATTTCTTATTGAAGAAGGAAAGAGAAGCAAGAAGTAAGAAAGGGCCTTAGTTAGATGGAATCTTCAAGCATGGGTAACATGTNAGGCCTTAGTTAGATGGAATCTTCAAGCATGGGTAACATGTCTTTCTAGTCCCATAACCAGTGCTTATAACTCGTTTATTTTGTCTAAAGGGTGTGCTTTGAATTTTCATCATTTTTTTTCTTTTTTTTATTATATTTTTTATTTTTATTTTTATTTTATCTTTTTTTTTCTTTATTTTTATGGGAACCACACGATAAAAAGACTTATTTAACTTCCTATTATAGGTTGACATAGAATGGTAAGAAATCCATGAAAAGCACACTTACACTCAAGATGGTAGAAAGGAAAAATGAGTATTGAATTCCCTTAAAGCCACATCCTTTTCAAATATTTTGATCTTTTCCAAGGTTAAAAACTACCAAGGTCACAAGTTCATTAAAATTTTATTTATTGCAGGTCTTATGATTAATTGTAGATTTCTCAATCTATGATAAAGGTATAGTATGAGGGTGTGCACCAGTGCACATGATGACATGTTGTTTCTGCTACTGAGGCCAAGAATCCTTTGTGTAATGAATTTGGTAATGTTATCATTATCATTGTCATAGATGCTTACTCTAGCCATGGCCATGGTCATGGATTTGGCTTTGGCTCTAGCATTGCTTCTTGGCATTTTCCAATGATAGAGCCACTAGAACTCTGGCAATGTTTGCACTACTATTAATGTTATAGGATTTTGGCTTAAGCTCTTGGCTCTTCATCTATTTGTCATGACCAAAATTTGAAACCTCAGCCTCGTCAGCATTGACTTCAGCATCTACATCTAGCTTGGTAGGCAATGTTACGAGACTCTATGATGCTAGAGATAAAGATATACTCACAAGGGCTTGCCAAGGGTGTTTCCCCTTCTTGTCCAATCATGCAAGGTAAGCTAAAGCAGCAATGTTATTCTTGGCTTCCATAGAAGAAGTAAGCATGTTTTTTTTATAACAAGTAAGTAATTATTGCATTTTCTTTTTTTCAAATGCTATGATCTGAATCATTGTAATTCTTAGCAATGATCATCACATTTGCAGTATTTCCTAATACCTATGTAAAGGGATGCCATAAATTTTTAGCAATGGATGAGTCTATGTTTATGGTATTATAACACAATGCTAGTATGTTTGTTTTATTTGATTTTATCAACATCCAGGCTATGTGGGTGAGCTTTATAGTCTAAATTATCTAGTTTTGTCCCACACATGTGCCAACATGTGGGACTCTTATGGATAATTTATGAGTAAGATAATAATTTCCTAGGTGTCACACGGTGCCCATATACTATCATAGCATGTAAGACTTGGGTTCTTACCATGTAAAATCACAACCTAAATTTTCTAGCTTGTAAAGATCAATTTCTTAGCATGTGAGAGCTTTTGGATTTTTTTAGGAAAGAATGATAGTGTGTGAACACTAAGAGCCAAGAAATTTTATGTTTTTCATCATCCATCTTCCCACATTCCTAGTGTTTGGAACTATTATGATTTATTTGCACACTATTTGCTGAAAAATGGCACTCACCAAGTTCCAGTGATGCTAATTTTAGCCACTTATTTTTTGCAAAAATTGATTTAATGCTCACTATTTTAAAGAAAGGTCAAATTCAATATTCAAAATGCTAGGTTGCCCTATCTTCATGTCAAATTACTATTAAACTTTCAAACTTAATTTTTCCTTATGTTCTATATCTCTCAACATGTCAAATTTTAATTTTTTTGTATTTTGAATAAGATGTAACAAGGTTGAACCTTGGTTTTCACTACAATTGTGATTATGTTAGTGAAGTTAGTTATTTTTTTGTAATTTTTGCTTAATGTCAATGTTGTTATTGAGGAGCGGTGAGGTGCCCCTATGCCCAACCATACAAATCATAGGTGTTCACATGAAATCTGGTTGAATTCCATAGACTTTAATTACCAAGTACACTAGAGCTAAATGGTGAGTTCATATTGTCCATTTGTTGTCTTCGCATTCTTACTTGTGAAATGAAAGTGTATGATTAACTGTCATTAAGGCATAAGATTTTTATCATTTTATTTTTTATCAATTTGATCACCTAAAATAACAATGAAAGTGAGAGTAATAAAATGCTAAGTGAACTATTGTCTAATCTAGCTTAACACAAGTAACTCTTCCCACTTTCTAGGCACATCCTGAACTTCATGTAAACACTACTAGGTTGTCAAATGCTAACCATTTCTAAGCTGCCAAGTGTCACACATATGTTTGAAGGGGTCTTGCTTGTGTATTTTAACTAATTTATTAATTAATTAGAATTAATTACTAAATAAATAATGTTAAATGTGAACTGCATGAAATCACAATGTATAAATGCATAAGGAAAGAAAGTATCAAATGCTATAAGGATGAATCAAAGAGCTTGTCTTTATTGCCAACACAATGATGTGTTCAGGTACATCAATGTTTGAATGACAATCCAATTACACTTAGACCTCCTGCTGCAGGCACTTGGAAAATATTCTAACTCTTGAATGAACAAACTACAAAAATTTCCCTAATTAATTGAAAAAATCGTTCTGAATCATGTGCCCAAGTGCTATATTTATAGGCCTAGGAATACCCCACGATATCGCATACCTGATATCACATCTTGGGTCATGATATTGCATACTTGATATCGTGTACCTCATATCATAGCCACCCTGATATTAGATACCTAATATTAGGGCTCATGTGAAACATAATTCATCATACCCCCACAACTAAATGAAAACTCATCCTCAATTATAGAAGAAAAGGAACGAGTTCCTTACATAATATATTAGGAGGTATGAAATGTTTGACTAACATGCAAAGTTGCACAGAGGAAATAGACAAATATAAAAGTTCCTAAGCATACATCATTACAATTGTGTACAAAAATAGGTGTTCTTCACAACAAGAAAGAACACCCTTAGACCCAGTAGACATCCAACCCCTCTTGGTAATAGAAGAATGAGGGAGAGGTATAAGAGATCCAACGGTCATAAAAAATCTCCCATGAGTGATATTATTGCATCATCCTTCGTGAAGATAGTCCTACTTCTAGTCCATGCTTCTCACTACAATCACAACAAAATCAAGGATTAGTATATAAAGTGTACTACATAATAGTTGAATACCTTGTCTTGTCAGTGGTTATACCTAGCTAAGTTATGATTGTAGTAGATTGGATGCTTGATAATGTTAGTGGTACATAAAATTCAGAAAAATCTCAACACAAAGAATATTGAAAAGAGGGTATAGAAATTCACAACAATAAAAAGAAAGAATTCACTAAAAATAGTTGTGAAGATACACACAATTGGATGGCATTGATAGGATAAATAAAAATAATTCAATTATAAAAATGTCTAAGGTTAAAGAACTTAAGTTAACCAAAGCAAAAGATATGCAAGTGAGTCCTCCCCAAAGCAGGAAAATGCCTTTTATGCCCTTCCATAACTTTAAACCAAGGAGTCTATGGGCTCTGTGGATGATTAATGATTACGGAAGATTATGTACAAAACCCAGAAGTAACTAATTGAGAATCTCAACACATCAAACTAGAATATTGAATCAAAACATGAAACTAGCAATGAGGTGAGACATGAAAAGAATATATGGATGAGAGAGAGAATGAAATGGATTTCCTAATTATGGTCACATGAAGTCCCTTATGGAGTTTGTGATTAAATGACTTGGTAGGATCCATCTTTATTCTAGACCAAACCAACCACTTTTAGTGATTTTTCATCAACATTCTAAGACTAGTCCATCCCCTGAGATACAAGAATGCTCCCACAAAACAACCACCATTCCAAATTGAAGAAGAAGTAGAAAGTGAGAAAGGTCCTTAGTTAGAGGAGACAAGACAAGTCCCATAACTAGTGCTTATAGCCCTTTTATTTGGTCTAAGGGGTGTGCTTTGAATTCCCATATTTTTTTTTGAATGGAAACCACACCATGCAAGGACCCATGCATTTTTACATTTATTTTATATAAGGGGTGTACTTCGAATCCCCATCTCTCTCTTTTTTTTTCTTTTTTTATTTTTGATGAGGACCACACCATGTAAGGACTTATTCGACTTCCTATTTTGGAATGACACGGAATGGTGAAAAGTTCACAAGAACACCCCTACACATAGGAAAATGGAAAAGCACAAAGAATATCACATCCCTTTGAAGCCACACCTTGTCTAAGCTTTTAAATCCTTTTCAATTTTGGAAACTACACAAGTCACAAATTTATTAAAGTTGTATTAATGAAAAAATGACTACATGTTTCCAAAACAAGGAAGACCATAGAGTATGTGGATGGGCAAATGATGTGGACTTACTACCTATTACATGAAAAGAAACCATGTCCTAGTCATTAGGAATGACATTCAAAGTCAAAAACCAAATATTAACAATCAAATCACAAATGATAGAAACCACCATTGATTAGCACATTACCGTTGTACCTGGTACCTTATTAAAAAAAGAATAGAAAATTACAAAACATGAGAAAATATATAAGAAAGTAAAATATATTCAAGAAATATTAAATATACCAATGATGATGTAAAAGAAATACTTTGAAAAGATCAATAAGCTAAAAAAAGATGTAAAACAAAGAATATGAAAACAAAAAGTTGTAAAATAAAAAATGTGTAAAAAAAAAGGTTGAAAGACTAAGGAGTTGCTTAAAGTGTTAGTATAGATGGAAATCTCCCCCACAACTAAGTTAGAAGGAGGAGATACAAAAGATTGAGCATGGTTGTCCATCTTGTGAGGTCTCTATTGAGTTGGTTGGCTTGGACTCATGGAAAGGTTTCAGTTATCGAATGTTGACTAATTTGCTTATTGTCTAATTATTAGGTTTATATATGATCATGGCCCTAGATGGAAAAGTCTCTTTGATAATGTAAGGTCCTTCCCACAACATTTGAATCTTGGTATGTGTACAGGATTCTAGTAGAGAACCTTATCTCTTGGTTGAAACTTAACTTTTCTTATTTTGAGGACATGGAATTTCTTATTGAATCCATTATGTACTTTTTTGGATGATAGGGCCATTAATTTATTTTCATCTAGCAGGTTGATCTGCATTAATCTTTCTTTTTGTGCTAGACTTAGATCCATGTCAAGGTCATAGGCCATAGAGAGTGTATGAAGCTTGGATTGAATAGGTAGTATTGGTAGTTTTTCATACATAAGCTCATAGGGAGAATAAGCTATGAGAAGCTTTCATGTGGAGTGATAAGCCGAAAGGGCATCATTTAGTTTGGTGCTCCAGTCCTTTTGGTACTTGATAATAGTGCATGTTAGAATTTTCATAATTTCCTGATTAGTAACTTCAACTTGACCATTGGCTTAAGGATGATAAGGTGTTGCAAATTTGTGCTCAACCCCTAAGCATTGCATAAGTTTTCGGAAAGTTGCACCTATGAAATGAGTTCCATTGTTAGAAATTAACGCACGAGGCATACCAAACCTATTTATGATGTTCTATTGTACAAACCAAGTAGTAGTAGTGGATGTACAATCAATGATGACTACTACTTTTGCCCATTTAGTACAATAGTCAACCATGACTATTATATACATGTTTCCATTTAACATAGGCACAATGGGATCCATAAATTCAATGCCCCACATATTGAAAAAATGGTGTCTAACACTTGGTCAACAAAGGACAATAGAAAATGATCTTTGAAAGTTTCCATATTCAGCAGTTGGAAGTCAATGAGCATCTACCATTTGCCTCTTTTCCTGGGCATGATCACAAGTTGGCTAACCCACTCACTATCTGCAATAGGGTAGATGAATCCTACCTTGAAGAGTTGCTTGATCTTCTCTTTGAAAATCTACTTTACTTTGGGATTCAATTACTACTACAATTATTATTTTGGCTTAATAGCAAGTTGTCAACCTCTGGGTGCTTTCTTGTTTTGTGGCTACCATGTACAAACATCTTTATATTTCAACTTTTGGTGCACACTTCTTGCATGCAAAGATAGATGTTCGCTTCACTAACCATGGCTTCTACACACAATGGCACCCTAAATTACTATATGTAATACATGGAACCCTCTTCTTCTCAATATTTTCAAATTTATTTTCTTTGAATATCTCTATTAAAGAACTCTAATGCCCATTTTGGAATTAACAGTGCTTAACCATGTCCTTCCCATAATAATTGGAAAGTCCCCCTTGTAGTTCTCCATCTTGATTACTAGGAAGTTGGCATGATATGACTACCCACAAATGGTGGTCATGATGTCTTCTATTGGTTCCAATGGAACAGTGATGGACTAGTCTGCAAACTCTAGCCTAATGTTGCCCTTCTTTAAGGGAGGAAGGTTCCATGTAGTGTACATCTCATGCAAGATTAGATTAATGTTAGAACCAGAGTCAAGAAGAGCTTTACAAAGCTCATTTCTAACAATTTTCAAATATATTAAGGGACTTCTAGGATTAGCTAACTTTCTAAGAAGGTTACCAAGTTGAATCCAATCAGATATAACATGGGTCAACATCATGATATGGATTCGAGAGGGATTTTGGTTTGAAGGGGACTTGAATAAAGGTGATGCAGAGGAAGGTGGAGGAGCAAGGCCACAAACCACTAGTGTGTCTAAGGGCTTTGGTGAATTGCGACATTAGATGAAGGATCTTTTCTTTGATCATGGTTCTAACCCACTTGGTTGGCTAACTAGTTGTCAATTAACTACACTCATAGAATTTCTTTTCTATGGTTGGGTAGGCCATTCACCCTATGTGGATGAAGCATTGGTAGCTATGTAGGAGGTAGAGGAGTAGGTGCAGGAATAGGAGGAGCATGAGGATATTAGGTATGTCCCTCCTTGCATATGGTGGTTGGTAAACTACAAGAGGGTAGTAGTGAGGTTGGTAAGTAGCAACATGACCACACGAGTCTCATGGAGATAATGGTTGTTGAACATAATAACCATAGGGATTTGGTTGCTCATACGGGTACTACTATCTTGGAGGTGCCAATGCCCATGATTGTGGTTGCTGCCACTATTGGTACAATTCATAACATTGTAGTGGAGTTCCACTTGAATAATACTACTATGGTTGGTGGAACTATTAAGAGTTTCCTTGTGGATAAGGTAATATTTTAGGTATTTGCTTTTGTGCAAGTCATGGATGTAAGGCATACATCCCAGATTCTTACAAGTGTGACATAATTGAACAATATCCCTTAGAATGTTCATACTAGCAAATGTCACACCTACCATCATCATTTGATTCATTATCTGCAAAAATCTCTATCATAGTCATCTTACCCTTACCCTTGGATATGGCATGTTCAACTTCCTTACATCTTTAGCGCTCATGATCATCACTTTGTTCCTTTGACTCTTTAGTAATTTTTAAAATAGCTTGAAACATATTATCCATGGAGTCCCATAATTGGTCAACCATAGCTGTAATTTTGAACTAAAATTTTTAGAGCTGTAAGGTTTTCTAATTAGCCACTACATCTCTTGTTGACTCATCCTCACTGTCACAAAATTGAATCCTCCTTTTGATAATGGAAGGGTTCCTATTGTATTCCTCTACACTTTTTTTATTTTTCAATTCTCCCTCCTCCCTAGCTACCTGCTCAATTAAATTTTGGATCCAATAGGTTATTAACTCTATTAGTCTCCCTTGAGCATAGACACCAAGGGTTTTCCTTGTTTCAGATCTCAACCCATCTATAATATGGTGGTGTTGATTAAGCTAGGAATATCCATGGCTGAGACACTTATGCAATAGAGAGTAGTATTAGCAAATAGCAACATCCAAGGGCTCATACTTTCCTTTTTTCCACCCCTAGATATACTTCCTCAGGTTGGACACTTGGGAGTACATTTGATATTTTTCATTAAAAAATTCTAACATTGTACTCCACTGCATGATTGATTTTGATTCCAAGGATTAGTACCAGTTTTCTGCTTCCTTAATGAGTATCCTTAGAAAAAATTTCAATTTCTACCAATCATTCTCAATATTCTACTAGGCATATGCATCCTAAAATTCTTGGAGATGATTTTGTGAATCAGCGTCATAGCCTCCCTCAAACTTAGGGACGTTGTTCATGTTCAACCTCTTTATTCTACTATCCTTTACATTCCTTGTTGGAATCCTCATAGCCTCTTCAATGTTTACATGTTCTGAGTGGTAAGTAGAGGTTCATCAAGGCTATAATGATGGTGCCTATGATGTTCTCTACTAACTCTTTTTTCATGGTGGTGGGTCTCTTTGGATCATCCATGCCTTCGATTGTGACCATCCCGATGGTCCCTTTTGTTGTTTTAGTCCTATTGGTCACCTCCATCACAGTTATGCCTTCTATAGCCATGATCTAAGCCAAATGAAGAAGAAGAAGAATATAAATGGAAAAAGAAAGGAGGGCTTGCATCGTGCCAATGCCTACTACCTTCTCTTCAATGATCATGACCACAATCACTATCATGACTTCCAATTTCTCCCTTATCATGACTTGCTCCTCCAGATCCATTTTTGTCATTGGATCCATTCTAGCTAGGATCAAGATTATGAATTATGGATTGCACATTCTAGTTGAGGGCCCCTTGATCAAAGTCAAAGAGAGGAGTGTCATCAAAGGAAAGGTCCCTAGAGAAGTGTTTGCCTCCATCTAATGGGCCAAGTGGAGGTGGAAAAGTGTTTCACCCCTTGCCGTTTGAAAGCTCATGTTGTTGCTCCAACTAATAATCCCTTAACCTTTATGCTTTAGTGGGATGGTAATTCCTTGAATCAGGATCTCACATCTCATTATCCCCATGAAGATATTGAAGTCCATGTTGTGCAAGCATTAGCTAGAGCATAGTTGGAATAGATCAATTTAGTGGAAACACAATGTTTCCTTCTATGTTGTACCACCACAACATTTTATTTTGATATAAGATAAAGATGAAGTCTAGTACATACTCATTGAGATGAGAATATACCACTCAGTATTCTTGAGGCACCTGGTCTATCCTGGGCAAAGACAGGCTCCTATGAGAAGAAGAAATTTTATATTAGTGAGTCTATATGCAATGTGTGGTTAAGATTTAATTTAGTTATGATAATAATTTTGTTTTTGTAAGATTTAACCTTAGGGTTTGAACAATGAGGTTACTAAGTTTTACTAAGTTTAGATAGCACACATAGAACTAAAGTCCCTAGAAATGGTGCCAATGATGAGTGGCAAGGTACCCCTATGCCCAACCATATGAATCACAAGCATTCACATGCGATCCAGCAAAATTCTATAGACTTTAATTACCAAGTACATTAGAGCTAAATGGAGAGTTCATGTTGTCCATTTGTTGTCTTCCTAGTCTCACTTGTGAAATGCAAGTGTATGGTTTACTGTGACTAAGGCATAATATTTTTATCATTTTATGTTTTATCAATTTGATTGCCTAAAATAATAATGAAAGTGAGAGTAATTAAATGCTAAGTAAAATATTTTCTAATATAGCCTAACACAAGTAACTGTCCCCACTTCCTAAACACATCCTAAACTACATGTAAACACTATTGGGTTGTCAAATGCTAACCATTTTTGAGCTACCAAGTGCCACATGTATGTTTGAAGGGGTCATGCTTTTTTATTTTAATTAATTGCTTAATTAATCAAAATTAATTGTTGAATGAATTACATTAAATGTGAGCTACATAAAATCACAATGTATAAATGCATAAGGGAAGAAAGTGTCAAGTGCTATAAGGATGAATCAAAGAGCTTGTCTTTATTGCCAACACAATGATGTGTTCAAGTACATCAATGCTTGAATAACGATCCAATTACACTTAAACCTCCTATTGCAGGCACTTGGAAAATATTCTAACTCTTGAATGAACAAACTACAAGAATTCCTACTTAACTAAAAAAATCCACCCAAATCATGTGCTCAAGTGCTGTGTTTATAGGCCCAAGAATACCCCATGATATTGCATACTTGATATCGCATCTTGGGCTACAATATCATGTACTCGATATCGTGTACCCAATATCGCGGCCATCCCAATATCAGATACCTAATATCGGGGCTCATGTAAAACACCATTCATTAGTCATCTTAGAGGTTATTTTGCTTGAATTTTTTCAATTCTTGTTCTATTTTTATTGTTTTATAATTATGTTCTTTGGTCATTTTTCTTACTAATCATTATATTTTTCATTGTTGTTTACAGTCCCTAGCTGATGGTGGTGATGAAATTAGTGATGATGCTAATGATGATCCTTCTTCTCTTCTTATGGGTTAATCTTGGATACTGTTGGACATGTTATATTTTGTTCTTTTTTTACCTCATTATTATTATTTTTGTTTGGCTATCATAGCTTTAAACACTATCTATTATTTTTATTTTTGTCAACTATTGCATAGTGCAACTATGCTTGTTGGTCCTAGACATTTTATATATATATTTTTCTCACACAGTATGACCATGGATACTATTTTGGTTTTATGTTTTAAAACTTTTTTTTTGGTTTTTTATGTTTTATATGTTTTTTGTAAAAGGCTACAAGTTAAAATAGCAAGCCTATTAAATAAAATTTGTCAATAAAATGGAAAATTGGAAAATGAGGCATAAATTTTAAAGTGAAAACTATGAATAATGCAATGAAGTAGACTAGTTGTAATGTACATATAAGGGAGAGAAAAGAAAGCTACGTATTTAATAGTTTTAGGCTTTGGTAGGGCATGGATTTACTAGTTTTGGGTCCTAGAAAACCACTATTTTTAGGCCCTGGTAGGTCATATTAATTCTTTGGTAGGAATGACATAATCTTGAAAGAAAATATAGAAATAAGGTGAACATGCAAACATGATATAAGGCTACAAAGGTAAATAAAAGATCATTGACAAAATAAGGGATAAGATGTCTATGATGTATCTGTTGCCTAATCTCTGATAAATTGAGGGGCTTCTTTTGTATAATCCTATGTTCATCATTCTTCTCATTTGATATGGTAATAATTAGGTGTTCTCATTGACCATTTAATATTATATGGTTGGAAATTTTAGCCTTGTTTTTGTTGTTGTTGTTATTGGCCCTAGCTTGAGTGTTAGGAGTTTCATCTTGAAACTCTACCTTTGAATCCCATTCAATGTTGATATTATTGATAGATGATAGAGTCATATTTTCCCCACATATTATAATTTCACCATCCTTATATCACAAGTGAATCTCTTAATATATAAGAGATCATATTACTTGAAGCTTATCCAAGGATCAAGTTAAAACTTGATGTCTCTTCAACTACTAGGAAGTTGGCAGATGTGGAAAATTATTTCCCAACTACAAAGTGCAAGGTAATGAAACCTTGTACAACTACTCATGTCCTATTGAATGACTTCAATGTGAAGGTAGAGGTTTCTTGAATATTTTAAATTAGTCCTAGTTTCTCAATAATGGTAAATGTTATCACGCATTAGTTGCTACCCTATCATCCACATAAACACAATGAACCTTATACTTGCTAATACGTATGGTTATAAGGAGAGAAGTAAATAACACTTCTCCATTTCATGAGTAAATATTCACTTAATTTTCATGAAAGATGAGCATGGGGTTATTTTTTTCTTCCCTATGCAAGTTTTTCTCAATGACAAAGTGAATGGATTCCTTATTGACAAGCATGTCTCCACTCATAAGAATGGAAGTTAACATTTGAGCTAGTGTGTTTTTATAAGAGAAGTCATGACTAGTTCATATAGGTTCAATGATATGTTATTTTTCTTCAAGGATCATTTAACTTATTCCATTATTGAAAGAAAATTCTTGTCTTTAGTATGCAATTTTTTAACCTTGGTAGCTTTGATTTCCTTCATTCTTCCTAGATTTTTTGGCTTATGTTTTAACATGAATTTCTTGGGCCACTTGTTAATGGGTGGAGCTAATCTTCTTGTAACAATTGATGGATCAACTTACATCCAAGTATTTTGTTGTTAGGTATCTTCAATGGGCTTAGTCATTGGTTTGCGATAGGTTATTTTTATCACCATTATGATGACGTTATCTTGTTGAGTGTTGAGTTATTGGCCATAATAGGTAAGCTTTGGTTATAGTTTATCACAAGTTTGCTTGTGGATGGTGGAGGGACCCTAATAACAAAGGGTTCCCTAGGCTTAGAAGGGTTGGTGACATATTATTTGGGTTATGATGGTGATGCCATTGAAGGTGAAATACATAATAAAAGGCTCTTTATGCACCATAGGTAGTGGTACTTGTATAATAAATGGCATTCTAGGCTTTAGATTTTGGGGCTGAGTGTTAGCTAGTGGTAAATTAATGACAAATAGTTCTCTAGAAGGACTAGACCATTTGGTTAGTGTGAATGAAGCTATTGTTTAAGAGTTATTATTAGCATTTGGAGAGTTTGATTCATTCAATACCAGCTCTCCATGATCAATCATCTTATAGAGATTATCTTTCAAGGCTAGACAAAATTTAGTATCATGACCAACTAATTGATGATAGTGATAAAACCTATCAAGCCTAAAATACTTTCGCAATTTTGGATCATCTTTAGTTACTATCATTGGATTCCTAGATATCTCAGAAAGATTATCATGCCTCTTGTGATCATCCTTAGATAGTTGTTTATGTTAAATATAGTTGTTTTTAAAAAACTGTTATAGGAGCTCATATGGTTTCATGGGAAACTTATCATACTTAGACATGTCTTTGTGCTCAAATTTTTATTTTTTTTAATTGAAAACATATGAAGTAAATGGTTGAGATGGATCAAAAAGTATGTTGCATGGTGAATATTTTTATCTTTCCATTTTTTTGGCTCTTTTATTACCATAGCCACAATTTATTATGCTTGTTTGGCCTTATCCTTATCCTTCCTTAAGTGCTATTTTTTGTAGACTGCATAGGCTAGATTGTTGCTAGGTTTAGTAGCCTTCTCAATGTTTTTAATTTGTGAAAATCCTTGGCTCAATGATTGGGATTCTAGATATAGAGCTTTGACTAGATGAAGTCTTTAACTACATCCTTGAATATGGTCAAGAAATGAAGTCTTTAACTACTTTCTTAAGTAAGGTTTAGTACCAGTCCAAAGAATTTTCTTTTAGAAACATGGAAAAAATATATAGTATCATGTGTGGCCAAGCTTGTAACATGAGAAACTTAGAACAAAAGGTGACAAGATGTGCATTGATTTCTCCTTCATCATTGTATTTGATGAAGTTTGAGATAGGCATGCCTATAGGCAAGATTATTTGAGGAATGGTAGGGTTGATGGAATCATCCTTGTAGAAGCCCATAACCTTCACCATTTATGTTCTACTGGCTTCAAGTTTTTGTAGCTTTTTAGTAAGATCCTTGATTAGTTAAAAGGCTTGATCCAAGCCTTGTGGATCTTCTAAGGACTACACATGGAATTTTTAAATGATTAGCTATTATGAGAGGGACAATAGTATAGACTTGAAAGGTCATGTAACTACTATTTTTGGAGGGTTAAATAAGAAAAATGATGTTTGCATGAGGACATGTGGATCAAAGCAAGTATTGGAGAGAAATGAATTATGTAATATGGATGGGATTTTCATTCTAGGAGAAGGACTACCTAAAACTATAACAAGTTGAGAAATAAAAGGAATTATTGGCAAAGGTTGAGGCATTGTAATGCAAGGTGTTGAGGTGAATAAGAAAGTGGATTAGTAACTTGGATTTATAGAGGTCACAAGAGGAGTCTCGTTCACTATCAAATTAGAAGGCATAGAGTTGAACATGGCTACCTTTGTAATAGATCATTACAAAAGATCCCCTAAGAACATGTCTGGCTCATAATTAGTACTAAACTTATCCTGATCCTCTAGGTGAGACCTTGTATTAGCCTTTTCACTTACTTCATTTTCCTCATCAATACTTACCAACTATGCTAACAAGTGCATGTAAAATTTGGATAATTCAATGTGGTCATATGGTGAAAGGGTATATTCCTTACTATCCTTGTGAATCAACTTGTAGTGATACTTAGAGTCAAACTTCTTATGTGGGTTGTAAAAACCCCCTTCAATTTTTACACATATGAAGTTGTAGTATTGTTTTTCGATGTTTACATGAATCATGCTAAGTCCTAACGACTTGAGAAACTCCCTACACTCCACTATGGCTAGGTCCTTAGGGTTGTACATGCATGTAAATTCCTTGTTCATGGCCATGGAAATGATGTTGTGTGGTAGAATAGTTAATGTAAAAGGCATAAAATATTGGAGTGTGATAAGTGTTTAATGGTTTTGATGTTTTGAATAATATTTATCTTGTAGCATATAAGGCTATATTGTGTAAAGCTATAGCATATGATAATGGTAGCATTTGAGGATTCAATATGTGAGGCTTCATCATGTGAAGCTTCAACATGCAAAACTTTAGCATGTGAAGCTTCAACTTGTGATGTTGCAACATGTGAAGCTTTGGCATACAAGGCTTTAGTGTGTGAAGATTCGGCATGTGAGACTATAGCTTGTGAAACTTTAGCATGTGAAGCTTTAGTGTGTGAGACTGCAGCATATAAAGTTGCAATGTATAAAGTTATAACGTGTGAGGTTATAACATGTGAAGCTATAGTGTGTGGAAGTTGCAACATATGAATCTTTAGCATATGAAACTATAATAATAACTAAACCAATAATTTTTTCTAGCATATAAGTTAGATAAATAATTAGATTAGGCTTTAGCATATGCAAAAAATAGCAAAAAACTACAATGTAAATATAGGAAATGAGAAAATAATGTGTAGTTCAACTACAAAAGAAAAAAATTTTAAACTATAAATGCATGGAATAGGAGAAATTCTACACACTACAACTACAAATACAATAATAAAATTTTTTCATAAATGAAACTAGTTACAATGTCATATGCTATGATTTTGGAAAATCCAAAGCTAACAATATTGTTGCAAACTAGTTTTTTGGGCTGGGAAGTTAGGTAGATGTTTAGGCCCTCCAAGTACTAGAAGCTATAAATATGGAAAAATTTGATGCCTAAAGAACCAAAAATTTCTATGAAAAATAGTTTAGCTCTAAGATCCATGGGCCTCAGAAGAGTCTAGAGCACCTTATATGGTCTTATTGATCACTTAAGATCTTAAAAATTGATACCACACATTTAAAATAAAAGCAAAGAAAATGTGTCAACATAGATTGCCTCACAAAAATAGAAATAGAAAATGAGATGTACAAGATGTGTGAAAATAAGCTCAAAATAATTGAAAACTTTGTATTAAATGTTGTGAAAAATAGTAGAAAAAATAGAGGTTCAAAGAGTACAAAACACTGACTTCAAAATCCTAAAAATATGGATAATATCCTTCAATATCCAATGCAAGATGTAAGGTGTGTTCTACACTTAAGCTACAATTATCTCTTAGTTGATGTGCATTTTACTATAATAAAGGTTGTTGTTGGTTCTGTTGGTCTCAATTACCCATGCTACAAAGGCTACAATGAACATAAAAATCGGTAATTGTGCTTTCTTGTTTCTTATCAAAAATATGATTTACCTTTTTTCTAAAAATTATTTTTTCTCTATGTTGAAAATATCCACCAAAAAGTCCTCTACATGGTGTAGAATTCAATATAAATACAATTGGAATTCATTATTTTATTGTCTATTACAATCCCATATGCTTTCTAGAGCGTTAAAAAATGTTTTTGGATCATTCTCATGGCCAAAAAATGCAATGCATTGCCCAGCATTTTTTCCTTTTTCTATTATGTTTTGGCAGCATACAGAGCTTATTTTCATGGCTCAAATTGTAGTGTATGGACAACCAATGTTTTTGAATTTTTCTACTAAATTTGGCAATGTTTTTGGATTTTCAAACTTCACATGCTAGTATTAATGAAATTCACAATGTGTGGGCTATAAATTTCACTCCACATATTAAATATTGTTCAATGATTTACCAAAACAAGACCACAGAATATGATTTTTGATGGGAAAATAGGGAAATTATTTCTGCTCATGAATTCCCTTCAAATTACATTGCATAGTTGGTTACCATGCTCCTTATGCATACCATGCATTTTCTTGAGGTGTTTTAGGTGTAACAAAACAATAACTAAAAATTATCATGGTTTACTAGTATGAAGAACTATAAGTTATAGTTTGTCATGGTTTGTGAGATACAAGTTATTGTGACTCTCTGTTAATTTTGGAATCTAGTGAATAGAAAATTATATATTTTTCCATTACAAAGGTTTGTAACCTAAAGTCATGTCATAATCTAAAATATGTATGCTACTATATCTATAGGAACTTATAATCTTGGAAAAAATTTAAATTTTAAAAGATTTGAATTCCAAGAGGTAGACAAAGAATCACTTAAAGCAATGTAAAGATTAGGGATTCTTCTAAAGTACTTGAATATTATCTACTATAGCATGAGGTGCTCTTGAAAGAAGAAGAATTTCTCAATTGTAGGTTCTTTGGTATTTGCTGATCTTGAACATTTTCCTTAAGGATTATAAGAGTAAGAGAGAATTACCTTGGAGTTATTCTAGATAATTATTTGTGTTGTACTTCCAACAATTGTACTTTGATTTCGCATTGAATAAAAAATTATTTTTCCTTATTCATTCTTTATCTTCTCGAAACTCCATAAAAGTTAGGTTTTAAGAGAACTGATTACTTGTTCTTGAGGTCCTTACTATATTGGTATTATATCATTTTAGTTCTTGGAATAATTAAATCATGGAGATGCAATCTTTTCAATTTAATTGTTAAACTGGATAATGAGCATTTACTCTCATCCTTTAATTGTACAATAATTACAACTTGGATTTTTCATTCTCCTACTTTTTTAAAGAAATTTAGAATATTTCTTTGATCTATAATTGAGATTAATTGGTTTATGTTTTGATTATTTCACCCAATATTGATACCCATTAGCTTAGTTGAGCTAGGGTTTGTGTCATTTTGCTTCAAACTTACTCAAATTGGTTGTGCATATTCCTAAAATCTTGCAAATCTTCCAAAATTAGTTGTTGGTGCTTCCATATTTTTTTGGGTTTTCAAATTTCTCTTGTGGATATTTTAAATTTTTGTATAATTCTATCATAACATCCAAGAAGAAAATAATTCAATCTCTTGACAAGAACATGTAAGAGATGAAAGGGATTTTTTAATTAATTTTTAAAAAACTTAAGAAGTTGAAAGAAGATGTGAAAAAACAGCCATTATATCTAAGAAGATCTAACTAAGATGTTAATTCTATGGTTTCTTCCACCAATGATCATCATTCCATACCTAATTTGAAAGATGATATTCCCATTAATCTTGAAGATTTTGAAGATGAGGATAAATCTAAAGAAGAGGAGCTTTATTATTCATTAATGGTTGTACATTAATCACAAAGGTGAAGTATTATAATTCAAATAATATTAGGCTTGTCAAAAGATAATAAGGACAAATTAAAGAAGAAATAGAAATCACTCTTGTCAAAGCCTTCAAACATATTAAAAGAATACCACATGTTAAGATTAGATCCTTTGATGGAATAGAAGGTATAAATTTCTTTAGTTCTTGCTTAAAGATTATTAACAAGTATCTTAAACCTATGTATGTTTATGAGAAAAAAAGAGTGTCATATATTGAAACTAAATTAAAAGGTATGGTACAAGTTTGATGGAATAGAGAAATTCATGGTTATGTGATCAACCATGGCTCACCCATCAAATATTGGTCACTTATGCAATATTAGATGAAATAAAAGTTTGATAAGTTCCAAGATAGATAAGAAGTAATCGAAATGCTCAAGTATTTAAGATAAGAAGATAAGAATATTAGAGGCTACTACATGCAATTTTGCAAAGTATTCATCAAAAAAAATATGAAATGATTTGAGTATGAACAAGCTTCAAATTTTACAATTGATCTTAGGAAGAGCTTACATTCTATGAAATCAAAACTTTAGATGAGGCATTTGAGTTATCTCTCAATGTTAAGAAGAAGTTGCAAGGATATGCTAAAAGTAATCAAAGAAATTCTTTAATGACAGACATTTCAAATCTTCCAAAGGTAAAAAGGAATATAAGAAAAAGAATGCCAAAGAAGATAATCAAGAGAATCTAAAAGAGGATTTCAACAAGTTTTGGGTAAGTTTGAGTAATTCTTAAAGTTTATCAAGAATTACTCAAACTTTAAGTGTGCATAATCAAAGATCTAATGTTTTAAGTATGAAGAAGTGAGCCATAAGAAAAGGGAATGCAAGAAATCAAAAGCCTTCAAGAGGAAGGAACTTTAAATCATAGATAAGAATTTTTCAACATCTACAAGCTAAGGTAACCCTAATATACTTATGACTAAAGATATCATTGAAATTAATTCTTGTAATTTCATGAGAAAGGTCAATGTTAAGGATTTGAATAGAATAGGAAAATCCTTTTTAGAATCGAAACTAGATGTTTGTCTACTAGGGAGTGGATTCATATTCTCATTCATGGTGAAACTCAAGAAAATGTGACCTCTCCTAGAGCTATCCAATGATTAGGTCATCAAAATTTATCAACCTAAGACCTTTCAAAGTTCATTGGCTTTTCAAAGATCATTATTAAGAAGTAAAAAAGAAATGTATTTTTTCTTTTAATATTAGTTCCTATCATGACAATTTATCTTATGATATTCTTCCAATTGATTGTGCTAAAGTAATTCTTGATAAACGTTGGAGCTTTGACAATAAGGCTACTTTTAATTGGGTAAAAAATATTTTAAGAAAATTTTTTTTACTAATGTATCTTTGATTTTGTTAGCCAAGAATATCTTTAAGCTCATGAACAAGCTTAACATGGTTTCATCATTATGTCAACAATTAAAACATGTGAAAAGAAGCAAGCAAGTAAACTTCTAGTAGTGGTGCAATGTTTAACATGATATTTTGGTGATGTATTCAAAGGTACATGGGAGAGGTTTCCTCCTACAAGGTCTATATAGCATCAAATCGACATGAGAGAGCCTACTCAATGACTCCATATTAAAGGAAGGAGCTCCAAAGAAAGGTTAGTAAATTACTCTCATATGGTTTATTAAGAAGTCAATATTCCCATATACAACACTAGTAGCACAAGTTACTAAGAAATACATTGACGAAATGAGTATGTGCATTCATTCTATGTCTATTAATAGGATAATAATCAAGTTCCATTTTTCTATTCCTAGGATGAATGACATTCTTGATGTTCTTACTAATGAAATCTTTTCTAAGATTGTTTTAAAGAGTGATTATCATCAAATAAGGATTAGAATAAAAGATAAGTGAAAAAATACTTTCAAAATTCCAAATGGATTATATGAATGATTAGTCATGCCATTTGGGCTAATTAATGCTCTTTCCACTCTTATGAGGGCAATGCATGATGTTTTAAGAAAACTAATTGGTAAATGTTGCAAGTATTTTTTTGATGATATTGTTATGTAAAATTCCAATAAGAATAGACATATACAAGATTTGAGAAAGGTGTTCTCCAAATTACATGATGTTTAACTAGTGATAAATGTAAAGAAATGTCACTTATTTAAAAGGGAAATTGTATATTTAGATCATGTCATATCCAAAGAATGTTGGATAGGTGAGATCTTTCCTTGGACTACTTGGTTTTTATATAAGAGTTATTAGACATTTCAATTTTATTACATGGCCAATGCTTTTCTATTTGAAGAAAATTATAAATATTTTATAGGCTAATGAGAAAAAGAAATAATTCCAAGCCTTAAATATAAAAATTTGTAGTGCTTCATATCTTACCATTCCAAACCTTACCAGGCTTTTTGAAGTGTAGGTGGATGCAAGTGGACTTGTAATTGATGTTTTTTTATTGCAAGAAGGTAAGCCCATTGCATTTTTCTTAAAGAAGCTAAATGAATCAAGGAAAAATTATAGTGTCTGTGAAAAATAATTATATGTTATACTTTAAGCTATTAAACACAGAAGACATTATTTGTTAGGAAGCAAATTTTTTCTTTTGATTGATCACAAGGCATTGCAATTCTTAAATTTACAAAAGAAGTCAAGTACCAGTTATATGAAATGTATGGAGTAGCACTAGGAATTTTACTCTCTTTTTTAAACATAGAAGTAAAAAAGATAATATTGTAGTATATGCTCTATCTAGGATTTATGTGGTGACTCATTCATCTACATAAGTAGAGGGACTTGAGGACTTTGCTTCTTTTTATTTAATTGATGTTAATTTTAATGAGATTTCAAAGGATCCCAATGCTCCATTACTTAGTAGGATGGATAAGTGAAGAGGCTATTATCTATAGCATAGACTTATCTTCAAGAATGATAAGCTATGTATAGCAAATTATGATTTCAAGTCAAATATTTTACATAAGAAAGATACTTGTGATATGGATGGACATATAGATAAGAAAAGTATCTATGAGCTTATTTTAAAATTAAAATTTTGGTCAGGTATGTGAAATGAAGTATATAAATTTATCTGGGAGTGTTATATTTGTTAAAAATTCAAAGAAGGAAAAGGTAATATTAGTCACTATTAATCTTTACCCATTCCTAATGCTTCATGGAAGAGTATTACTATGGATTTCATGTGCAACATTAAAAAAATACAATATGAACTTCATTCTAAATTTGTTGTAGTGGAGAGATCTTTAAAAATGGCACATTTCCTTCCTTGTAAGAAAAGAAATTGATGCATCTCATGTAGCACATTTGTTTTTCCAGTATTTTATTAGATTACATGAAATTCCTCTAAACATTATAAGTGATAGAGATGGAATATTTACAAGTTACTTTCGGAGATCATTATGCAAATTGCTAGATACCAATTTATCCTTTTCTAGTCTTATCACCCAAAAATTGATGGATAAACAGACGTTGTGTATAAGTTAGTGCTAAAAATATTAATATGTCTTTCTGAATATCAGACAAATAGATGGAAAATCCTCCTAGATCACTCTAAGTTTAGCTATAATAACTCATGTTATTCTAGAACTAGTAAAAGTTCATTTATAGTAAGTTATGAGTATTTTCCTATAATGATAGATGACTTGAGAAAATTTAATAATTGTACTAATCTTAGTTTATATTTTATGCAAATCATGCAAGAATTACATAAGTAAATGCAAACTTTGAAATCAAGAAAAAAAAGGTTGATATTAGCAATAATTTAGGTAAGAGAGAGATGAATTTTCAATTTTATGACTATGTTTAGAATCATTTGGGTAAGGAAAGACTGAGGAATGTAAATTAATCCAAGCTTAAATTAAGAAGAATCCTCCATTTTAGATAGATGTCAAGATCAATGACAATGCCTATGAACTTGATATTCCTAATGATTTGTCTTTTTCTTTTATTTTTAATTTTTTAGATTTGATTCCATACCATGGAATGATACTTGCATTAGACTTGGAGGATAGTGAGGAGATTTTCAAAGATGCAATTGATGGAATCTCTTCAAGCATGTCTAGGAAGCGAATTGTTCTACAAGCAAGAGAGGCTATTAGAACATGAAAAAAAAAGATACATAAGGATCTAATCTATTGGAGTGATGAGGCACTTGAGAATACATGATGGAATTATGAAAGTGATTTGGATATGTGAGGGCTTGATGTGATCCCAAATGTAAAATGCACTTCAGTCCAAGTATCTTTTAAAGAATGAGGGAAATGATGAGGACATCAACCCACCTCTTTGTTATATTCTACATTCTCACCATCCTTAGAAGCTATAGAAGTTAAATAATTATGTTTAGCTTTTAGTTTGGAGTTGTTTGTGATATTTTTTTGGGTTTGGCATGAAACTATAAGGTCACTATGAGTTGTAGTAGGTTGTAACTTGAAACTACAAGTGACTACAAGTCATAATTTATTACAGTTGGATACTGAAGGATAAATCTCTCCTGTTTCATATTTTTAGGAAGTACGAGATAAATGTAAGTCATAGGAATCCAAAGCATAAAAGTGCAAGCCACAATCTAGTCACAATTGGGGAATTGTGAGCGTCTACATGTTGAAGTCTACTCACAATCTTAAGAAAAATAGTAACAAGAAATTAGCATGATTTACCAGTGCAAAGAATCACAAGCCACAATCTATCATAATCTGCAAGATACAAGCTACTATAACATGCAATCACTTGTAGCATCTAGCAAATGAAAAATGGTATATTTACTATTATGAAGGGTTGCAACATATAGTTTGGGAAATTTGAGCTACTACAACCTATAGGCACTCATAGTCTCAAAAAAAATTTGAAAGGAAAGAATTTCAAGAGGTAGAAAAATGGTCACTTAAGGCTATATAAATATTTAAAATTCTTCTAAAGTACTTAGGCCCTATCTACTATAGCATTGGGAGCTCTTAATAGAATTATAATGTCTTAATTATGGGTCCCTTGGTATTTTCTCTAGTGTAGAATTTATCTTAAGGATTGGGAAAGTAAAAGAGTATTGTCATGGATCTTGTCATACATCCTTATTTATGTTGTACTTCTAGAAATTGTACTCTGATTCTTACACTAAGTAAAATATTATTCTTTCTCTTTTAGGCTTTTTTCTTTTAGCACTGTTATGGGATGTGATATTGCATGGGCTGCAATATTGCGTACGCAATATCGCATCTTTCCCTACGATATCGCCTACTCGATATCACAGCCTACCGCTAGTTCTATAAATAAGAGGCAGCTCTCCCTTGTTTCACATCTAGTTTAGTTTCTTAGCGAAGCCTTGGCAATTTTTACTCTCCAGAGATAGAATTATTTTTCAATGTCTGCCCACAGTGTGGTGAATGTAATTGTACGACATCCTTTATTCAAGTGTGACATACTTGGACACACACATGACCGGCAATAAAGATCGAGATTACTTCATCATTTCATAATTCACTTTATTTATTTATTTAATTTTTATTTACTGCTTTCCTAATTAGTCTCTCTTACCCTTAAACTCATGTTAAAATTTGGAATGAGTACGACTTAATTACGAGCTCTTAAGTGTGACTACTTGGTAACCCAGTAGCATACCTAGGATCTATGCTTGGTAATCCCAATGGTAGTTGTGCACAAAGTCCAAGGTGTGTACAAATAATCAAGGAATGTATGCTCATCACACTTAGGCTAGTTTAGATTCTCTCTTACCCTTTCTTCCTAGCTTAGTTAATATTACTTTCCACTACCTTCAGGAGTAGCATTAGATTAGGAACCACATCATACACCTCACTTTGGACTAAACCATACGTTACAAAGATGATACTAGTCTTGGTGGGAAGATAGTGAACTACGACCTAAGGCTAACTTTCTAGGTGCCACAACTAGTCCGTCTGCAGAGTTTGACTGGATCGTGTGTGAAAATGCTCGTATTTGTATGGTTGAGTGTAGGGGTACCTCGCCACTCATCATTGGCGACATTGCTGGAGATGATGCTAGTTATCTAGATTAGTTATATCATACAAGGTCATTGTATAGGAATTAACAATATATATTCTAGAAAAAAATAATTATTTAAAGTCACATACAAATTCAGACACATTTCATAACAATTCCTCTCCTACAAGATTACAATAATGCCACACTTAGTGAGGAAGTTCATTGGAGAACCAACGAACTATATGACAAGGAAGGTTGGAGTATACAACTTGAAGTGGGGGTTTCTTATAACCATGAACAAAAGAAACGTCATTCCAACACACAAAAGCATAACTTATCTGATGACAATGAACCCCTACTAGCCACTATAAGCTTAACGCAAATACAAGAGGCTATTCGAATCTCCCGTAGGCATCGTAAAGAGAGTCGTCTACCCAGGCTCGATT
The DNA here is from genome assembly GCA_015680685.1 of Gnetum montanum. NCBI lineage: Eukaryota > Viridiplantae > Streptophyta > Gnetopsida > Gnetales > Gnetaceae > Gnetum > Gnetum montanum. The sequence goes on from MNCI01037976.1 coordinate 267,658, forward strand.
TAAATAACATTTCTAAACTTTTAGGAGGCTATGATTTACACTTGTATCAACATTTACAAGCCTTCTACGATGCCTACACATGGAATAACATTGATAATAGGTGGCAAAAACTTAAGCTCTTTCCTATGACACTCATTGACCAAGCAAAAGTATGGCATAGATAGTTAAAACCAAATTCAATACAATGTTGGTCAACAATGGTAGAAGTCTTTAATGAAAAATATCAAACCTATGCAAGGGTGTCAGCCTTGAGGAAACAAATCCAAGGATGGAAACCATCACAACATGAACCCTTGGACATGGCCTTAGAAAGATATTATGCACTATTAAACAATTTTCCATGCCATGGGTTTTCCAAGGAAAGGCTAATGTACCATATCATTGATGGGCTACATAATGAAACAAGAGAGACCTTAGGAATGTATGCCCAACATCAACTATATGAACTATGAACCCATCAAGTCCAAGAGCTTATTAAGTGGGTAGCAAAAGAAGAAGGAGAATTGACTAGATGGGAGAGTGTTGAAAAACATCAACAGGACAAAAATATTAATTTAACAAAGGTCCATGATTATAAAATGGAGAAGTCAACCAATCTTAAGGTGAAAACATCATCTTTGCTAACACAACAATTGTTAGAAGAATTCGAGGCAAAGATCAACAAGTTGTTGGAATGGACGTATCAAAAGTGTGGAGAATTTATCAACATTATTGGAGATAAAGTTTTGGCAATCCAAGAAGAAGGAAAAAATAATAGATAATCAGAAAGAAGGGATAAGGAAAATAAGAGCTCAATTGTTGATCATATGTACGAATGCAACATATACCTATACGATCACCTCAAGGGCCAATGTCCAATATTGTTACATTTACATGAGCATTGGGAAAACATGTTACATCTAGAGTTTGTATAGAGATACTGTATTTGATCATAGTGGCAACAACCCCAGTCATGGGGGAGACCACCACTAGACTAGAGGCACCCTTCATATGCTTATCTTGTTCAACATCCTGTTTCTCCAACTGGGCCAATGTACTTTATCTCACCACAGTACCATTCTCCTTAATACTATTAACCCATGCCTCCAACACAATCGCCACCTTGTGCATCTTATACTCCTCCTAACATTCAACATTTTCATCCTTTCTCTCCTTCTATATCACCACTAACTGTTCCTCAAGTGTTTGCACCACCACAACAACCTCTGAACGCTACTTGTGCTCCTATGTCCAATAGCAGTGAGAGACCTTAGCAACATCAAAAGCATCCCTTCTTTAAACATGGCCGTAAGAAGGGACAACATAATTTTGAGGCCATTACATCCTCCAACTCAACAAAAGTCCCACACTATGGTGCACCCTTACCTTCGAACCCAACACCTCATGTAACTTCATCAGGGCCACCAACTCACACTGCAACAACAATACAACCCAATGAATGCATGAATGAAGAGCGACAACCCAATACTTGCATACCATCTCATGGTCACCAACATCAGAGTGGGTCAACTCATTATCCGAGAACTACATTGTACAAATTGTCCCACTGTGCTCATTATAATCAAGTGTGTGAAACCTGATGGGGTAAATATAGCCAAGCCAGAATACATTCAACATGCAAGGATCCCCATCGTTAGTTATTAATCCTTGCCATCCTCAACTGTTTAGGAATGAGGGATATCCCTCATTCTAAAAAGCAGGATTAATAACCACTTTTTAGTTTTCTTTAATTTTTCAAGTTTTTTTTTCAGTTTTTCATTTTTCAACTTTCTTGTTTTATCCTTCTATCTCTTCATCTTTTTTGTCTTTTTATGTTTTTGTAAGTAATCTCATCTATGAATAAAGCACTCATGTGGATCATTTCTTGAGGTTTGTTCTATGTTATTAAGTCTTGAGTGATCAATTATGTGGACAATGAGCCCATTACATCCACTCATCCATTCTACAAATAATAGGTTCTGTTCAAGGGTACAGTGATATTCTTGAAATTCTTAAAAACTTAAAATTAATTTTGTGTTCATTGTGCACATAATGAAGAAGGATGGACCAAGAGGGAATGATTAGGGTGTGACATCAATGGGACTTGTGGATTCTCTTTGGTGACATCTGTGGGAGTTATCATGCAAAGTGGTTGTCCTAAAGATCCTTCTAGATCTAACAAAAATGGGAGTAAGAGTAATCAAAAGGGCACTCGAAAATCCAATGCTATTCTAGGGGGTCCCACTAGAAAGACATGCACCCATGCCTAAAGGTTGGCAACTTCTCTGGATTAAGTAAAGTGAAAAAGAAAAAGAAAAGAAAAAGAGAAAAAGAAAATAACACAAAGTGCTATAAAAAAAAATCACTCCTCCCTTGAACACAACGTCAAGTGATTGTATGCCTCGTTGTTATGGTACTCTCATAGTTGCTTATCATGGAATGAAATAATGTGATGTCACTATTTAGAGGAATGGACTTGGTCTTGATCTTGGAACGATGGGTTAATGACACCTTAGTCATGCTTTACATGCAGGATTCACTGTGCCCTAGGTCAGTTACCTCATGTCCTGATTTCTACAATCCCTTTCTATAGTTCGTCTCATTTCACTATTCATGTAATTGTAGCTCGTATCTCGTGTAGCGTAGAATTTTCATCTCATTCTAGTGATACTTACATGTGTCTGTTTTGTGGAATTAGTGTGGATTACATCTAACCCTTCTAGTGCCCATGGACACTTTAAGTGTGGTTACACAAGGGCATTATAGGTTGAAACCTACTTTGGGGAGGACCCACTTTTGTAATTTTCACTTGTGACATATCTCACACACACTATTTCTTACCCTCAACATAATTTTCAAATGGTTTTCTTTCCCTACTATTATCCCTCTGAATTTCAACGTTTCGATGTACCATCACATAACCTTTTTCTTACCACCCAAGGTTTTATTGATAAAATCCACATCATCATCATTAATTGTGCCTTTTGAATTAATAAAATTACCCTAGAACCCTTGATAATAGCCAATGTCCTCAATTTACAATGTTCATTTCAAAATAACCCTTAAAAACTTCAGTATTTTTGTGGTGTCTCATGTCACTAGAGACGAGATATCACATACGTGATGTACCATACACGATATCGCGTTCCCGCCACCTATAAATAGGTCACCCCCGCAACACTTAGTGTCATTTTTTCATTCACATGGGAGGAGCTTTTGCAATTTTTCTCTGCGACTTGCGATTGAGCGACCCTTGCTTTTCTCACTATATTTCACTTACTAGTGCTCCAATTTTCATTCCATTTGAACCTACTAGAACCCGAAGTGTTCAGCTTAGTCGTGGGGGAGGGAAAAGAACATCATTTAGGGTAATTAACTCTAACACTTAGAATAATTTTTCCTAAAAATCATTCAACCCTTAGGTATACTGGGAGACTAAAATGGCAATCACCTACTTCACAGGACTCATTATTACATACTTTCGGGCACTATCACACGTGATAACATAAGATCATTAATAACGAAAAATAGTAAGGTATAACTTGACTTCAAAAATAATCTTACTAACGCTTGGCCCGTGTGATTGCAAATGGCCCCAAAACATGGACAATATGAGGGTCCTACTCAAGGTGGAAAGAAACGATCTCGGAGAGGTGGAAAACAAGGTCCTACTGGAAAATATGCAAAATAGGAGGAGTAATCATTTAGCGTTCATGAAGATGAACCTCCTACCAGACAGTCTGGGTAGATAGAAGAAGGAGCTGCTGCAACCCCTAAACTAGGACAACAACTCACGTTGCCCCAAGATTGTGTTCAGGCTATCCATGAGAAGTCCACATTCGCTATAGTGATTGTGGAATTGAACTTTGAATCATTTGCAGAGTTCACTACTGAGGCCATTAGGGATCACCTCAAAGGATCTCCCTTATGGCATATCCTCTCTAAAAGTGGTGCCTAGTACCTAGGAGAGATGTACCAATTTTGGCACAATAGGAAGCAAGGCACCACTGTTAATATTTGTAGTGTGATAGTTGACTTCTCTGCATAGGCCATTTTGAAAGTGTTAAACCTTTTGAATACAAGGCCCCAGGTTGCTCAGTTATCCACCTGTTTAGACCCCAATGTGCAAAAGGATTAGTTGGAGAAGGCTTCTAGTAGAGATAAAGCATTTGGTGAATTAACAATGGAAGAGAGGGTTTACTTCAAAATTGGGACATATCACCTCTTCCCCACAAAGGGCTTAAAAAGGATATCGACGTATGTGGCTAGAGGATATGTAGTGTTGATGGGAAATATTAACACTAACCTACCCCATCTATATTTAATGGAGATCCTAAGGCGGTTTGAGGAATGGAAGATAGGGAAGATGGTACTTCCTTTCCCTTGCCTTGTCAGAAAGCTTTGCCAACGTGCTGGTATTTGTGGATACACCAATGAAATCCTCCAAAAAGCTCAAACTGCTTCATATGCTGAATTGCTAAAGGCGCCAGCTTTAAGAAAAAGCACTGAAGAAGAGTTGGGATCAGAACAAGAAGAAGAATAAATGACTAGACCCAGTCAACCTTCAGCCATGGATCCTAGCCAACAATAAGAAGTAGGGTCTAGCATAGGCTAGGATCAACCGCCACCACCACAAGACTACAGACCATCGATGAGCCACCTTAGGGCCATCGTTGAGACGATCAGTTGGGGAAGTCATGATGATGCAAACCTCTTCTACATCAATTCAATTAGACCTCATTTCCACAAAAGAGAAGCTAGTCTTATCCAAAGTGAGGGCCGACCATGCTGAAGCTAAAGTGCAGAAACTACAACAGCAGCTCGTGGCCTTACAAGCAGCACAGCGGGACCCTCTGCAATTTGTTCTTGTAGACCAACTAGAAAACTTTAGAAATGAGCAACTGACCAAATTAATAGAGGATAATAAAAGGGTGGTCGATGAAAAAGAGAAGGTTGTTTTGGATGCCTCCGCAACACAAATGCAAACCCATGCACATCTTAAGGCACTCAAGACCTTACAAGAAGAAAACAAGTAGCTAGTTGTAGACAATCTTCGGTTGACCACTGTAGAAAAGAAAAAGAACGTTATTGATGAAAAATTTCATCAACTACAAGAACAATGCATCCAGGTCAACCATGATGTGAGCCATTTAGCCAAATAAAATCAAACCCTCTCAATGGAGGAGGTACATGCCATTTGTCAAAAGTCAGCGATTGAGAAGTGCATGGTAAAACGAGGCTAAATGACATGAGAAGCTGAAGGAGCACTTTTGTGATCAGGTGGGGATGTACAAATAGATCCTTGAAAAGGAGATCCATATCACAAAGGCCAAATCAACACTATCAGTGCTCAACACATTGATTGGCCTGCCATATTGGACACATATGCCTTCACCCACCAAGTGGAAGTTATTAACCAGGACCTATAGATTCAGGACTTGATAGAGTACATGGAGTTGACAAATCTAAGATATGCCAACCTTGCCATGTTAATAGCAGGGTGCTCAAGGTTAGAGCTTGAGTAGCAGGTAGCTTCCACTCACATCAAATATGAAGTAGAATTTGTAGAACGTAAGAAGCTGTTAGAAAAACTAGATGTTGCAAATTTTGAACTTGAGGTGGTGAGAGCCAGCTACCAGGGATAGAAAGATGTTGTAACCAAATTGGCTCAATGGCCAGCAAATCTTCACAAATACAAGGATAAAGAAAGAGCCTATGAGGAGGAACAATAGGTGTTCATAGCTTGGTATGTCAAGGCCAACCAAATGTTCCCACAACTACCCTATCCGTGGGAGGTGTTGACTCCATCAAACATTGGAACATTAGCATGGATGGCACAAGACCCCTGGACTAAAGAGGAGAAGCTCCAGGCCATGCTAGAGTGTCATCAAACCTCAAAACTTGGAGTATAAGATTAAGGGAAGGCACCAATAGAGGAGCCACCACCAACAGGAACTACATGAGTTCCACGTTTTTGCAATTCTAGCATATTCTGTGTGTTGTGTCTTTATTTTGTTTTCTTCCCATACTGCAGCATCATCCCATTTATTTTTCCATCTAATAATCCCATACCTATCCACTGTGTAATCACTGTAACTCAAGGATGAGTTTTTATTCAGTCATGGAAGTATGATGGGATGCAATATCGCATGGGACGCAATATCGCGTACGTGATATCACGTCTTCCATGATATGGCATGGGCTGCGATATCACGTACGCAATATCGCATCTTTTCCTACAATATCACATAGATGCTGCCAGTTCTATAAATAAGAGGCATCTCTCCCTTGTTTCGCATCCAGTTTAGTTTCTTAGCGAAGCTCTAGCAGTTTTTCCTCTCCAGAGATAGAATTATTTTTCAGTGTCTGCCCGCAGTATGGTAAATGTAATTGTATGGCATCCTTTATTCGAGTGTGACGTACTTGGACACGCACATGACTGGCAATAAAGATCAAGATTACTTCATCATTGCAACATTCACTTTGTTTATTTATTTATTTAATTGTTATTTACTACTTTCCTTATTAGTCTCTCTTACCCTTAAACTCATGTTAAAATGCGGAATGAGTATGACTTGATTACGAGCTCTTAAGTGTGACTACTTGGTAACCCAGTAGTGTACCTAGGATCTACGCTTGGTAATCCCAGTGGTAGTCATGCACAAATTCCAAGGTGTGTATGGATAATCAAGGAATAGATGCTCATCGCACTTAGGCTAGTTTTGATTCTCTCTTACCCTTTCCTCCTAGCTTAGTTAATATTACTTTCCACTGCCTTCAGGAGTAGCATTAGATTAGGAACCACATCATACACCTCACTCTAGACTAAACCATATGTGAAAAAGATGATACTAGTCTAGGTGGGAAGATAGTGAACTGCGACCTAAGGCTAACTGTCTAGGTGCCACAACTAGTCCGTCTGCGGAGTTCGACTAGATCGCCCGTGAAAATGCTCGTATTCGTATGGTTGAGTGTAGGAATACCTTGCCACTCATCACACTGCATTAAAGTTGGATTATAAGAGAATTATGTACTTATTCCTTCTTTTTTCTTTTTGCTTTTTCTTTTTTTCTTTTTAGTAAGAATCTAATGTTTAAATAGGGTAGCATATGCCTAAAAGAACAAAATGTGCCTAGCCTAGTATTTCCACTTCCTTAAGGAATCAATGCATTATTATCTTTAAAAAAAAGATAAAAAAGAGTTCCAAAGATAGAGAGAGATGAAAATAATTTAAGTAAGAAGCATAATATTTTTTTCAAAAGTGAAGAAAATCATCCAAAGATTTATCTAAAGGGAAGGATTACTCCATGATTTGTAAAACAAGAGGAACTATTCCATGATTCTCAAAAAGAGAAGAAAATATCCCTAAGATTCTCAAACTGAGAAGAACTACCCTAAGGCTCTTGAGAGAAGGAATGAGTGCCTCCAAAGATATATACACTTATATTACTATAATGCATAGAGAAATGTTATTGTTTGCATGGAAAAGGATAGGCTTTCTTAATTTGGATTGCATGAGCATCTCTAAACTATAATTGCATGTCAAGATGAGTATAACATTTATGATTTATGACTAATTACCTTGGTTATTGAACCTTCTTGTCTATAATTAGAGGATGTACTTTGAGTTCCACAATACCCTCAATATTCAATTATTCTTTATATTTGAGGAAATATATGAAGAAAGACTAAATCTTGAACGATGTTGCTTTTTCTAAGTGGATAAGAGTATAAGAAAGCATACATTGTTGGTGGTTCAAAGATTTTTTTCCTTTGGACTAGTTACTAGAGAAGTATAGAAACCCTTATGGGTTTCATGTTATCTTAACCAACACCAAAAATAACTACATGATCCTAATTTCTTATGTACTATGCCATAACGATATGTAGGCCTACAAAGAAGCTTTACTGTTGATGCTCAAGTCATCATCCTTCTCTACAGAGGAAGGCTTATGGCTAGATGAGTTAGAGTAGAAACACATCTTAGATCTCTTTAGGAGCTATACCTCTTATGTGTTTTCTAATGCTCTTCCTATGATTATACACGCATTCATGTCTTGTTGGTCATGTCACTTATATGATTATATAAGGTGTACATGCTACACTCCTAACTATTGGACGAAAATATTTTGTATATTAGTGTATGCTTACAAGTACTATGATCTTTAAGGTGTAGTATATCTTAAGTTAAAAATAGAATGCTTGGCCATTTTGCCACTCAGGGATTATTTCGAGTGGTACTTCTTTAGAACAATGATACTAAAATAGAGTCTTTCTTTATTGTTTTATGAAAATGTAATATATGTTCAATAGATTCAATGGGTACTCAAATGTAACAAAGCTTCATTTTTATTTTTAATAAATTTTTCATATACCATAGACCCTCTTGGATCTTAGAAAAATCCAATATAACCTTGTATACATTACAAAATGTTTTTATATTTCAATATAACTCATAGACACTAGAAACTATAATATGCAAGAAAATCGTTCCTTGATATATTCATTTAATAGGAATGTTAGAACCTAAAAATGAGAATAGTAATCTTGTAAAGGAGAAGGAGGAGGGGTGTGAGAAATTGAAATAATTTTGGTCAATTGTTAGGAGGAGAAAAAGTGGGGATAGTGAAGGATGTCAAAATTTGAAATAATATGAATATATATACATGCCAAGTTGACCCCATTTTATGGGGACAAGGCTATGATGATGATAATAATGATGATACATCCCAAGAAATTTAGCCAATATGATACATTATAATAATTATAGAGGGATATAATTATATCTTAAGTGTAACTTAAACTCACAACTTCTTTCCTGCAAATTCTTATTAAACAATTAGCTAACCACTTAAGTTATTTCTCATTATTAAATGATAAATAATAATTAGAAATAAAAATATATTATATCATTTAAGAAGAAGAGATACTAAATATAAAAATAAAAATTTATATTTTCAAGTTTTTGTCCTTACAACCAATCCTAAAAAATCTCATCTCTTTGGTAGGAAAAGGATCAAGCCTTTGCTCTCATTAAAAAGCATCCATGTGGGTTTTAACATTAGAGAATAAAGAATAATAATAAATATTTTATTGAGAAATAATTAATTGATATGATGAATGTTGAAGCCTAAAATGTTAACTTTCTTAAGTAAAATTTTCAAACCAAGACTTGGGGTTACCAAACTAAGACTCCTACCACTAAAACATTTTTTATCCTGGGACATGTGATCTACATAAAAATTTAGTACAACATTAAAATATCTTAATTATAAGTTAAGCTTATAATCTATTATGTATGAATATTTATTAGAAAATGATATAATCAACTAAACTACTTTCATTTGTTATATAATTTAGCAATGAGGCATATCTTAGTTGGTGAGGCCATGTAGATTTTTGTTATGGAAGTTACAAGCTTGGGGTTTTGGAAGATGAAAAATATTTTTAACATTACTTTCCCCTAAAAATTATATTCAAATTAAAATTTAATGACATAGCATCTCCCATTAAAATTAAATCCATAACTTGGAAATACCAAATCTTACTACTAGGGCTAAGATCTCAATGTTGCAAGTTATAAGTTTAAACCTAAGAAATATGTTGGGATGCTATTATATTTTACTTAAGTAAAAATACCTTTATACTTTATGTAGGTTCTATGATAGATATATATCTTGGGAACACATGCAATAAAAAAATATTGGATTTTCACACATGCCTCTTACTTTGAATTTTAACAATCTATATTATTTTAAATAATTCATATATTTGATTATTTATTTGAACAAGTTGTATATTTTTGGTAACAATGCGATATTAGATTAGTGGTAAGAGCCTTGTTATGAGAACTTTAAGCACCTAATTTTAATTCTAATGGAAAACACTAAATTATGAATTAAAACATTTTAGTAAAAATTTCAATTTTTACCACATGCTTTCATAAAAGGAACTCTTTAACTTAATAGAACGACCTATATAGGTTATAGATAGTTAAGTAGAAAAGTATTTATGCACTTTCTAGATTCAAGGGATTCCAAGTCAATTTAGTGATTTATCAAGGAGGATATTGGACCCCAAATTAGAACTTTATAACTCAAAATTATCCACTAGAATCAAATCAATACCTTGGAGTTCCTAGGTTAAAAGCCTTGCCACTAGGCTAACACTTCACTATTTCATGCAATTCAAGGATGAAATTTAGCTATTGTGATGAAAATGATCTAGGGTTTTCTTTACATATTTATTTCTTAAGAAAGAACTACTATCATTAATCCTAACATAACCATATATAGTAAATGAAAGTTTGACTTGTGATCTATTATTTAATAAATTAATGAATTATGATGAAGTTAGATATCATTTATCCTAATTACCATTCTTGTAGGTCATATCTTTTAAATATTGTTTATTCCTTAAAAGCATATAAGCCCTTTTTAATGTAATTGTTGTTTATTTTTTAGAATTTATAAAATGTTAAACTAATAAAAGAATAGCTCAATTTGTAAGATAGTTATCTTATTTACACTAAGTGATGAATTTTAAGTAGGGTTTAAGTTCCCATTATAATTTTCTTATATTCTACTAAAGTATCCATTCATTATATCATCTAAGTACATATAATTAAACTTTTATTTCTAATGACGTTTAGTCTATGATACTTAATTTGAAACCTCCAAGTTAGTGGTTCAATTTTGGTGCACAATGTTGAGTTATAAAAGTCCTAATTGAACTATATATCTTGGAGTATACCTCTGTTTTAATTATTTTTAGTTCCAACACCTATCCTCCCCACACTTCCACTGCAACCCCCTTGCCCTCTTCTTTCTCCCACCTCCCCATCCCCCAAAAAAATTATATGTTTGATCTAAAAGTTAGAAATGCTTAGTAATGACTTCTTCTTCTTCTTCTTTTAGTAAGGGGTGAAGGAGGCTTGGGGAGAATAAGCTTAACCTTAGTTAATAAGTTAGAGCAAATAGTAGGAAAGATTGTTAGAGAAAGGACAAATTGATTAATATTTTATGAATGAGGGTTTATTGCTAAAGAGATTCAGTCATCTACCTTAGAAGTTTAAAAATTTTATGGCATCACCATAAGACATACAAAAAAATTTCTAACTACAACTACTCTCAAAGAAAATTAAATTGAACAATGAAAGCATATGGTTCGCAAAATGACATTACTATATTAAATTCATGAACAATAAAAAAAATTAATTCTTGAAAGATTCTTAACCCTTAAAAAAATATTGAGAGAAGAAAGGAAAATAATGGTACTCAAAAGTATAATTAATATATTTTTCTAAAATTAGTAGAACTTGAAGCCAATATGGAGGAAAATAAGAATGAATCTAAACTTAAAGGAATAGGGACAAAGATGGAATTTGTAATAACATAAGATTTAAAATAGCAAGATGAAAAACAACAATTATACCCCATATAACTTATATCAACATGGTTGTTCTTTCATTACCATATGTTGTTCTGCCCCTCAAGATGATACATTGCATGATTCTATAGAGTTATATTGTAATAAACCTTTTCAATTCTTAGGCAAAGATATCATAGAATTCCTAGCAAAAGATTCAATGTTTATTTGTGGAGATTTTATTGCAAAGATAGGTTCATAATAAATAAAAATTAGTTGGTGGTAATATAATGTTGGTAGTTTAGAAATTGTTGAAGATCATAGCTATACACAACATTCTATAGATGTCAATATTAATAACATGAGTCAAAAATAATTATAATGGACAAAAATTTTCTATTATCTCATTTGTAATGGCCTTACTAGATTTTATCAATCTTCATTATTTAGTTTCACATGACCTCAAGGTAACTATTGTATTGATTTTATTTTATGTTCTTATGAAGATATTAAATTTATTAAGGATTTTAATGTTACAGAAGATTTAGTGAATTCCTACCATTATCATATAGAATTTTTGTAGCAAATTCAATTTTTTTCTCAAACAACAAAAAATAAACATATAAAAATACTTGAGTACATAGTTACTATAAAATTCAAGGATAAATATATGGATACAAAACATAACAAATTCACTCTTAAAAGACTATATAGTGATCTTAAACAATTTGTTTTCACAATGAATAAGCAAGTTATGCATTCATAACATAGTGCTTAAAAGACTTAATTTGATGAGGATTTGATGTAGGATAGATAGAATATTAAGAATGCAATAAGAGTCACAAAGAAAGTTTAGTTTAGACATATAACTGCATAATTAGAACTAAGAGAAGAAACTTTTTCATGGAGTAATAGGAACATTCTACTTACACCATTAAAAAGAAGCCTAGATAATTTTGATAATGTTTTCATCATAAAGTCTCTTCATCATTTAATTTTTCTTTTGAAGATATTTTTTTCTTTTACAATAAATAATTTAAAGAGAAGATGATAATTTTACTATTATTGTATAACAATAACCTTTCTAGTTTACTCTTAAGAAAGTTACAGAGGGTATTAAAAAGCTAGCATCTATCAAAGATATAGATTTAGATGGTTTATATTCAGAATTATTAAAGTAGGCAAGATCTACTATTCATAGAGAAATTTGGCATAAATTAAATTCACCAATGGATCAAGGATTAGATCAACATTGAAAAACTAGTAAATCTATCTTGTTATATAAAAAGGAGGATAAAAATAATTTAAATAATTATTGAATGAACTTTGTAAATAATAGTTTTGCTAAGTTGTTAAACTTTATATTAGAAAAGAAAATTAATTCTTAGGATAATGTTAATAAAAGGTAAGATGTTAAGTAGATCTTAAATAAAATCATTCCATTATTAATCACTTAGTTACCCTTATACATTGCATAGAGTTTGCAAAAATGCTGAACAAAAAAGTTTTCATTTATTTTATTGATTTTGCAAAATATTATAATTCAGTAGTTCATATAAAATTATGGTTATGCTTACATAAAATTGGCCTCCCTTCAAATTTAATTATAGAAACTCAATGATTATATGAGCATGTGATTATTAAAATTATAGATAATAATTCAAAGAAAAAATTTTATTTCTAGGGTAAAATTGAAGTCATGTAAGATTATCAACATTCTTCAACTCTCTATGATACCTTTATTGATGAAATTTCGGAAGGTTATGTAATAAATAAGATAGTCATGCTATCAAAATTGGATCCCAAGAAATGGATGTTCTTTTGTATATAAATCATTCTTCCTTGATCTTCACTATTATAGAAGGTATTCAAAATATATTGTAAAGTTTAAAAAATTATTATCAGTCATCGAGTCTTCAAGTGAATATAGAAAAAACAAATTGATGATTTGGTTATAAGAAATACTTGTTATAAATTTGATTTTTGAGGTAACACTGTGTAAGTATTAGATTCTTTTAAATATTGGGTTTCATTTATATGAACAATTATATTTAGGGGAAGTGCCTCAAAGAACAAATAGTAAGAAATTTTAATGCTTTGTATGCTTTTTAAAATAAGTACAAGGATTTAGAGCTCTATTCTTGGAAGATCAAAAATAATTTTTTTAAGTTATCATCTATCCTACTGTATTGTATGGATGTAGTATTTGGGGACTTGAACTTAGTGCTAAGCTTTGGAAAGATATTGAAATACTGTAAAAAAAAACTTTTCTTCTTGATAACTTAAAGGTGAAGATGCAAATACCTTAATCAATGTTATTATGTAAATACGATTTATGATCTTTAGAAGTAGAATAATTATGTCAATTCATTAAATACACTCATAGTTTACATATCTCAAGGCAAGCCAAATTCTCTAAATTAATTCGTAAGGATTCGTGACATTGTGATTGGTATTTTTAGGAAATGTAATGATTGTGAAAATGAAATATCTCTTTGAAGGATGTGCAAAAAAATCCTAAGCATATTTGCTAGCTAGTGTAGCAAAATTTTTAATATAAATGTGACATCTCTTCCCTGAATGTCATGGAAAATGTCAAATATACATTATATTAGACATTATACATAAGAGAATAACAAGACACACATCAAATATATGTAACATTCAACATTATGTGTAAAGAAAATAACAAGGAAAATGAAAAAGAAAAATGAAAAGAATGCTTTATTAATGTAAAATGATGTATTTGGGTCATGCTCTAAGTGTTTCTTAGGGGTATCTTCCTTCATCATCTATTGCTTAAAGGCTATCCAGCACTACCACCATAGTTAGACCTACAGTTCGTCAAAATGAATGGCTAGTCTTTGTCACATCTCACTTCACCTAGCATTTGTTAATCACCTTTAACAACTTTGTAACTTCATGTTGATATGACCTCTAATGCCTAGAGATAAATACCTTAGGTCAAATCCCAAAATGTTACCTTGAGAGACATGCTCATTATTACAATGTGTCCTTTCATGTCTTAATTATAACTTGTTCTTTTGATCTTTATTACAATTATCACAACATTTGTTATGCAATGGTACCATTGAGAAATGGGAACATGACAAATGTGGTCTAATGTAGAAAAAAAATTGTTTACATAACATAAGATCTAATAAACTAGATAAATAATCTTACTATCTCTCAAATACTATTTCAATAGTGTATTAGAATGCTATCAACAAGTTTCACCTAAGTTTTCATCATCTTAAAATTGAAAGTAGAAAATAGATTTAACTCCCTTGAGAAGAGCACATTTGTAGGTTGTGTAAGTTATGAGCCCTTGAAAATGAGTTTCATGCATTTCTTTTGTGTATTGTGACTATCCATTTGAGAAAGTATTATAACATTAAATAATAATGTTATAACAAAAATGTTGTATAAATTATTTTTTATTTTCCTCATTTGTGCTTGATCAATTTGTAGAGTCTATCTTTATTTTTCATAAAAATGTAATATTTATCCAATAGATCCTATGGGCCTTAAGATGTAATAAAGCTTTAATTTTAATTATAAAATTATGATTTGAAATGGTGTGTCGGCCCCAAAAGCTAAAAGAAAAACCCCAATAGTTTTGGGATGTCTTTTCAATTTTTTATCTTTACAACTAATACTAAGCAATTTCCCTTATCAAGTAGGAAAATAATTAGACCATAACATTTTTCAAAAGCATCCTTTTAGGTTTTCAGTTTCTACTAAAGGATTCATATAAATAAAAAAGAAAAAAATAAATAAAATATATAGATAAAGATGAGATATGTTTATATTTGAATAATAAATATAAGTATACATTTTCTAAGATGGTATATAAGTAAAAACATTGCAATATCTTACCTATGACAACATTTAAAAAATAGATACTAGCGTAAGGGAAAGAAACACTATCATAGGTGTATATTAATGCAACATTAAGTTTACTTCTATCAATTTAACCTTCAATCCTTACTAAATCCAAATATTATGAAAGATAATTTAATGTGCTAGAAAACAACAATACTAGCTATCTTCAATTAACGTAAAGAAAATTACAATAAGGTTCCAAAACCCACAAATATCTAATTCTCTTACAATACTCAATAACATTACAAAACATGAGATTCCATAACACATAAAAATTTTTATTGATGCAAGACATAACTGAATGAGATGTCTCCCATAAACCCAAAACTAAGATCTAAAACACAACACATGGGTTAGACACACATAAAATTGACCTTGAGCTATAACCATAATCTCTCATACAACATGATCTCATGACATCTCTTGCTAACCTCATCAGTTTTCATGTCACCAACAACATATAACACATATAATATTTATTAGAAACCCAATACAAGAAACCTATAAACCTTTCCCAAAGCTTAACTTAAAGCTCCCTAGCTATTTTCATCATTTTCTTCTCTTGTTTAGCTATTTTCCAATTTGAAACTACTAATTCAAAAGTTTTCTTGATTGTATGAGTTATCTCTATCTTTCTCAAGACATCTCCTAAAAAATATTAGCATTATGCTAATACATCCCCTAGGAGTGGAAGACATTTATATCAAGTATGAGATGTCTCCTTCTAATGTGAGACATCTCACCTAAGATGTCACCTCAACTATGAGAAATCTCATCTGATAAGCAGCAAGGTACCCCTATGCCCAACCATATGAATCACTAAGGCATTACGCACGATCTAGTTGAATTTCATGGACCTATAGTTATCTCATACACTAGTTCCTCTAGGAAGTAAAATGACATTGAGAACATTCGTTGTCTTCCCAACTACACTTGTGAGGCTCAAGAGTATGGTTTAAGTGTAATTGAGATATATGAATTTTTGTCATTTGATATTTTATGGATGTAATTACCTACAACATTAATAAGGGTATATTATATTGAAAAATAATGTCTATTATCTATCTACCCTAACACAAGTAATCATCCCACTTTCCTGAACACATATAGCACTACTGGGTTACCAAACGTTAAGCATTGCTAGGTTATCAAGTACTATATGAATGCTTGAAGTGGTGGTTCCCATGTTCACTAATTGCAAGAGATAAATTATTTAATTGAATGCATTAAAGTAAAGAATAGGAAAGTAAAATACAATAAGGAAAACATTAAGCTATTCTCAATGCTGTAAGGATTAATAAAAGAGTTCATTTTATTCTCGTCACACTACTACACTTAGGTACATCAATGATCAAAAAAAGTATCATACACACTTTAGACTCCTTCTGTGGGCACTCAAAAAATATTCTAACCCTAGGGGGAAGAAACGACAAGATCTTTGGTACCTTACTTGAAAACTAAAAACTGACTAATGAAAAACCTCCAAAACTAGAGCCCAGGCATAGTATTTAAAGACTCAAGGTATATACCCCAACATCAGAAATCCAACATCAAATCCATGCCCCAACATCACGTACATAACACTAGAGCCCCGACATCGCATACCCAACATTGCAGCTAACATCAAATGGTGATTCATCATAGCTCCACAACTAAATGAAAACTAGTCGTTAAGTGAAAAAGAGGAGGAACAAGTTCTTTACAATATAACATATTGAGTAAGTATGGGATTATTGACTAACATGAAAAATTAACTCAAATGAAATAGACATATACAATCTAAGTTCCCATGTGTATAGAATTACAATTTTTACAACAATGGGTGTTCATGAGAAGAGGGGTGAACACCCTGAAGAATGTTGACATCCAACACCTCTTGGCAGTAGAAGAATGAGAGAGAGAAGAGATCCTTTGATCACAAATAGTCCTCATTATTTGGCATTGTTGCATCATCCTTGGTGAATATAGTCTCGCTTATAGTCCATGCTTCCCATTACAATGACAATAGGATCATGAATTAGTATGTAATTTGTAACACATAGTGATTAAATACCTTGTCTCATCAGTAGTTACACTCAGCTAAGTTGTATTGTGGTAGATTGGTTTCTTTGAGTAGTGTTAATGGAAAGGCTAACAAATAAGGTAAAATAAATAAGTGGTCCACTAGATAGGAAAAATGTTTAAAACAAGGAAATATTTGAAAAGGATATAATAATTCACAATAATAAAAATAAAATTTCACTTGAAAAATATTGTGAAAATGTGCACAATTGGATGACATTGAGGGATACACAAAAACAAATTTAATTGTGAAAATTTCTAAGTATAAAGAACTTATCTAACCCAACTAAAAGATATGCAAGTGAGTCCTCCCCAAAGTAGGCACAAGCCTTTTATGTCCTTACATAACTTCAAACCAAAGAGTCCATGGACTTTGTGAATAATAAGTGGTTATAAAAGGTTAAGTACAAAAACTTGAAAGTCAACAAGAATTTTGACACATCAAACTAGGGCATGAACCAAAACATGAAATCGGCAATGAGGTGGAACATGGAAAGCATAGATGGATAAGAGATAGAGAGAGTGGAATAGAGTTCCTAATTATGGTCACATAAAGTCGCTAGTAGATTTTGTGGTTAAATGACTTGAGAGAATCCATCCTTAGTCCAGACCAAAACCAACCACTTTTAGTGACTTTGCATCAACATTCTAAGACCAATCCATCCCTTGAGACACAAGAGTGCTCTCACAGGACAACCATTGTTCCAAATTAGAGAAGAAGTAGGAACTGAGGAAGGGCCTTAGTTAAAAGAGATGAGTCCCATAACTAGTGCTTGTAGCCCATTTATTCTATCTAAGGGGTGTGCTTTGAATGACTATTATTATTTTTTCAATGGAAACCACACCATGCAAAGACACATGCATTTATTTTGTCCAAGTGATATGCTTTGAATCCTCATCTTCTTCTTCTTTTTCTTGATGAGAACCACACCATGTAAGGATGTATGCATTTATTTTATCCAAGGGGTGTGCTTTGAATTCTCATCATTTTTTTCTCATGAGAACCACACCATGCAAGGACTTATTCAAGTTCCTTTATTGATTGGCATAGAATGGTAAGAAATTCATGGAAACACACATGCACCCAGGAAAATTGAAAAGTACAAAGAATACTGAATCCCCTTGAAGCCACACCTTATTTAATATTTTGAACCATTTCCAATTATAGAAACTACCAAAGTCACAAATTTATTAAAATTTTATTAATGAAAAAGGAGCTACATGTTTCCAAAACAAGGAAAACCATAGAGTGTGTATGGGTGGATGTTTTCAACTCACTACTTGTTACATGAAAAAGAAACCATGTCCTAATTATCCATAATGAAATTCAAAGTTAGAAACTAGACACCAACAATCAAATAACAAAAATAGTACATACCACCATCAAGTAATGCATTACCAATATACCTAGAACTTATTAACAAAAAGTTAGAATATCACACCAAATAAAAGAAAATAGAGAAGAAAGTGTAAATTATTTAAGAAATATCAAATGTACCAACGATGGTGTAAAACCAAAATTATAAAAGATTAATATCATAAGAAAAAATATGTAAAACAAAGAACATGTAAAACAAAAAGTTGTAAAATGAAAAATGTGTAAAAAAAAACAAAACAAAACAAAAGTTGAAAAACTAAGAAGCTACTTGAATGGTTAGCATGATTGGCCATCTTCTCCATGACTAAGTAGAAAGGAGAAGATCTAAAATATGGAGCATGGTTGTCCATCGAATGAGGTGCTTGTTCTATTAACTAGTGTATGCTCATGGAAAGGCTTAATTTGTTAGATGTCAACCAGTTGTTTCTTATTTGGACTCAAGTTTATAGATCATCATGGCCCCTAAAGAAAAATTTTCATAAATGATATAAGGTCCTTTCCACAGTGTCAAGGACTTAGTTCATTGAGGTACATTTGTGGCGTTCCAGTAAAGAACTTTATCTCTTGGTTGAAATTTAAATTTTCTAATTTTTAGGTCATGACGCTTTTTATTATAAGCCTTGTGAAACTCATTAGATGATAAGGCCACTAATCAATTTTCATCTAGTGGGCTGAGATTCATTAGTCTTTCCTTTTGGGCTAGACTTAAGTCAAGGTCAAAGGCACAAGCTGTTAAGAGCGTATAGAGTTTAGATTTAATAGGAAGTGTTGATAGTGTTCTATACACAAGCATAGTGAGAGCAAACTATAAGAAGTTTCTAAGTTGAGTGGTAGGCCCAAAGGGCATTGTTAAGTTTTGTGCTCTAGTCCTTCCTATACGTACTAATAGTTATTGTTACTATTCTTGTGATTTCCCTATTGGTAACCTCAGCTTGAGCATTAGCTTGGGGATGGTAAGGTGTTGTGAGTTTGTGTTCAAACCCCAAGCATTGCATGAGCTTCTAAAAAGTAGTGCCTGTAAAATGAGTTCCATTGTCAGAAATTAATGCACATGGCAAACCAAACCTATTTATAACATTTTGTTATATAAACCAAGTAACAGTAGAAGATTTACAATTGATGAAAGTTGTTTCTTCTACGCATTTCATATAATAGTCAACAACAACTATGATGTACACCTTTTCATTTGACATGGACATGATGGGATCCACGAAATCAATGTCCCAAATGTCAAATGATTTTAATGGTTGAATCCATTGTTGAGGTCCCTCCATTTCATTCTACCATTTCATTAGCATCACTTACAAGAGCAAATAGAATGGTGTGCATCTCTAAAGAGTGTTGGCCAATAGTACGCTACCATTAGGATTTTAATGATTGTGCATCTTCCAACATAGTGTCCTCCACAAGGATCTTCATGAGTGTCTTAGAGAACATGTAGTTGATCAATATAAGGGTCACACCAATGAACTAGGCCATTGGTGCATACCTTGTAAAGGTGTCCATTGATCTCCATGAAGTGCTTTACCTAGTGAAGAAATTGTTATTTTTTCTAGTGGTCCAACTCTTATGGCATCTCCTGAGTGAAAAAATAGGTGAGAATGTTATCATACCATTTTGGCTCATTAAGAATTTGTTTAGTTATTTCTCTAAAAAGAGGAGTTCATCAAGAAATGTATTAAATAATGGATTTTCATCCTATTTGTCATCCCATCTCAACCAAGACAAGTGATTAGCAACCACATTCTCAATACCCTTTTGATTTACCATTGTAAGATCAAATTCCTGCAAGATCACCAATCATAGTATGACACAAGGGCTCACCGTTGGTTTGTTTGTTAGGAAGTGGATGGCACTATGGTTTTTGTGTACAAACACATTTTATCCAAGCACATAATGCTTGAACTTCTCTAGAGCAAATACCACTATCATCAATTCTTTTTCTATAGTGGTGTAGTTCAATTGTGCACCCACAATGCTTTGGTTAGCATAATGGATGTAGTATGGATGTTTTTTGTCATCTAACTACATCAACACAACTCCCAAAGCATAATTTGATGCATTTTTCATAATGTGAAATGGTCTAGACTAGTCCAATGCTTGTAGGATTAGGGTTGCTACAAGTTTTTCATTTAGTTGTTGGAATGCTTTCTCATACTCTACGGTCTAGACAAAGGAAGCATACTTCTTTGTTACTTTGACCAATAGTTTTGCAATCTTAGAGAAATTCTCTGTGAATCACTAATAGTAGCTAGTGTCTCCAAATAATGATCAAACATCTTTAACTATTTCTAACTACTGGGTTATTCCTTGAATGATCCTTATTTTTTTAGGATCAACCTCAATTCTTACATATGATATTTTATGTCCTATTATAATGCTCTTCTGGACCATGAGGTGATTTTTCTGGAAATTTAGCTATAATTTAGTTTCGACACATTATTTTAGCACTTGCTCAAGGTGGTCCACAGCTTACTTAAATGTGGCTCCATAGGTGAAGAATTCATTCATAAAGACTTCTACATCACTACCAATCTACTATTGAAAGATGCTCAAGACTAGGTGTTGAAATGTGGTAGGAGCATTGCATAGACCAAATGGCATCTTACAATATGAAAAATTCCTCTAGGGACTTGTGAAAATTTTCTTTGCTTGTTCCTCTAGTGCAATTTGGATTTGGTAATAGCCATTATAACCATCTAGGAAGCTGTAGTAGCAATGCCTTGATATTATGTTGAGCACTAGTCAACAAATGGTAGTAGAAAGTGATCCTTAAATGTTGCCCTATTCAACAGCCTAAAATCAATGTAGAGCCACCACTTACCACCTTTCTTTAGTACAATTATGGGTGGACAAACCAACTTGCTATCCATAATGGGATAGATGAACCCCGCATTGAGGAGTTGCCTGATTTCCTTCTTGATGATTTGCTTCAATTTGGGGTTCAACCACCTTTATGGCTATCATTTTGGCTTCATGGTTGAGTTGTTGTAAATGTAGTGATGGCATATCCTAGGATCAATCCTTATGAGTTTAGGATATGACTAAGAAAAAGTTATTGAGCATCTTTCAACTACTTTCAATAGCATCTCTTTCTATTCTAGAGCAAGTCTTGCATTGATTATAACTAGCTTCTTATTTTTCAAAACTACATATTCCATTCCAGTCAATAATGTTTTTAGTTTAAGGGATTTTTGCTTGAAGTTCTTAGGAATTTCCAACTCTTCCCAGTAGGTATCATTGTTTGTGTCATCAAAGAGTTGGTGATGATCTCGCTCAAGTTCATTCATGCTTGTGACATATTCACATGTCAGGCTCTCAGCCAATTCCATGTATAGTCTACTACTTTCTGTATCAATAGTTAACCACTGGATGCCCTCTTATTTTTTGGCTACTACATATAGACACTATTGAATTTTTGTTTTTAGTGAACACTATTTGCATGCAGAGATAAATTCTTGCTTTATGGTCCAAATTTTCTACACATGATTGCACCCACTATCACTATACACAATGCATGGAACTCTCTTATTCTCAATCTTTCTAAATGCATTTTCTTTAGAGATTTCTAGGGAAAGATCTCTTATGCCCTTTCTTGCATCTATAATGCTCGGCCATGCTCTTCCCATGATGACTGGGAAATCCACTTTGTAGTTCTTCACTTTGATTACTAAGAAGTCAGTAGGATAAGACCACCCATAGACAATGATCATAATGTCTTCTACCAATTCCAAGGGAATAGTGATGGACTAGTCTACCAGTTCCAATCTAATGTTGCTCTTGTTAAGAAGATGTAGGTCCTAAGTAATGTACATCTCATGAGAAATCAAATTAACACTAGAACTTGAATCGAGAAGAGCCTTGCATAGTAGGTTCCTAATAATTTGCAAATAAATTAGAGGACATCCAAGATTAGCTAATTTCCTAGGAAGGTTTCCTACATGGATCCAATCAAACATGATGTGAGTAAGCATTACGATATGGATCCTTGGCAAAGTTTGGTTTGAAGGAGGCCCGAAGGAATTAGATATCGAGAAAAAGGTAAGAGCAAGGTTTTCAACCATAAATGTAGATGAAGGCATAGGTGGACTTGAGGTTAAAAGAAAGGTCTTTTCTTTAATTAAGAAATTTACCCCTTTAATTAATGATTGGGTTGCAAATTAACAATCCTTGTAGCATTGCATTATTGCGGTTGAGCAGGTAGTTCACCTTGCATTGGTGAAGCAGGTGGTAACTATGCAACTAGAGGAGCAGTGTGTACAGGGATAGGAGGAGGATAAGGATAGAAGGTGGTATCCCTTCTTTCATGTGGAGAAGGAGTTCAATAGTGATCAAAAGGATGGTAGTAAGGTTGAATATTAGAAATGTGACTAGAAGAGTCACGTGGATACATGGATTGGTGAACGTGATAACCATAGGGATCAAGCTACCAGTAAGGGTATTGTTGCCTTGGCAGTGCAAGCATCCATGATTGTGGTTGTTGCCATTGTTGGTACTATTCGTATGGTTGCAATGGAGCTCTACTTGGATAATATGGTTGTTGTTAGTGGAACTACCTAAGATTACCTTAAGGATAAGGTAACCTTCTAGATGTTTGCGTTTCTGTAAGTCATGGATGTAAGGAATACACCCCAAATTCCTATAGATGTGACACAATGAGATCACATCCCCTAGGATGTTCATACTAACAAATGTCACATCCACAATCATCATCTAATTCACTATCTACAACCTCATCTATTGCACTAATCTTGCCCTTACCTTTTGTTGGCACATTTTGGCCATTTTATGGAACAGGTGGACTTATTTGCAAATGGTGAGGTACAAAATCCTAATGAACTGAAACTATTCAAGGAGGATTATGCTCTTTCACGTGAAGAATTCTGCAATAGTTAACTGACCATGAAGTTGGAATGGAATATGCTAGATATTGTAGCTACATTTACAGGGAATTATCCATCTTGGTGTCATGAGCAAAAATTGCCTATTTTTGATTCAACATAGTCTCGTGACTTTCGTAAAATTGTCCAAGGGATCATAAATGAGTTAGAATCACAAGGAGCCTTGCCTAGGAGCAACTCAAGAGTGTCATTGCTTGCAACATGCTTTGGGCACAAGTTTTTTGAACTATTATGGAAACTTTCAGCCCATGCCTTGTGTGAAGTTCATAAACATACATTTACGACTGATGTTTCTTGTAATCCACTTCTAGTCTCATTAATAGACATGGTAAATCAGAGTACACATGCTTCTGCACTGCTCACGGTGACAAAGGCTAAGATAGCTCTTGAACAAAGACAATTCTTAGAAAAATGCATCTATGGTTGTTCAAAGGCAAGCAATGTGGTCTAAATCAAGAGTTCCATGAGCCCAGATTTTAGTAGGAATTATTTCATCAAAGTTTCTAAATCAATACGAGGGGTCCCACCGTTTATGCCTGAATTGTTATCGGATATAACTGCTATTGTGTAGCATTTCATTTTAATGCATTTTGCAGGTTCAAATCCTTCAACTCGTAGATGATTTGGACAAACAGAGGTTGGTAGCAGGCAGGAAGCAAATCATGGGTCCAAAGCATAAGATAGATGGACAAATATTACACACATACATATATATTTATATATCAACCCATCCATATATGCATCAACTCCATGGTTACTATCTCTATTACTATGATTTAAATAACAATAAAATATGTTATGATTTAAAAAAAGAAAAGATAGTTATGGGAGAACTATTCAAAGTCCCATATGAATTAAACACTTGAACATGGCGGTTGCAACTACAAGATATTGATCACCTATAAACATTTAACCCTATGGTGAATATAGCCACTAGATAATTGGCTTCTTTAAAACTTCCTATAAATGTTGTAATTTCATGACAATTGTAGCCTCTCAATTGAAATGGTGGTTATAACCACTACAAAGGCCACTTGTCAACTACAACTTTTTTATCTCCATGGTGACCACTTGGCAACTGAATGGGCCACTTGGCAACTAAATGAGCCACTTAGCAACTAAATGGGACACTTGTCAACTGCATCTTTTTTATCTCTATGGTGGTTATCACCACCAAAAATGTTTGTAACTTACCTAACTATCTTTGAGACCCTATAAAAGGGCCTCAAGTGTAGGAAGGAAAGGGGGTCTCACTCTGGGTCTTGGGGGTGGGGAAAAGAAGACATTCTAAAAGATTTCTTGTAAGATGACTTGTTAAAGAAACATTTCAGCCTCTTTGTTATAGTCCTGTGAGTTATGTTTATTTTTTATTTTGTTTAAATTTTTTAGCTAGTGGTTTAGNCGCTAAGTAATTTTGGGAACTTTATATTGCTCTTATTGTTCTTGTTCCATGATAGAAAATTTCTATTAAAATTTTGCCATAAAAGAGATGTGTTTGAAAGCCTTAAGAGTATTTTAGTAGTGAATTTTATTATTATGCAATTTATAAGAACCGTTATTGAGATTGTTGTAAGAGAGCCTCTGCATGTAGTCAAGCTGTTGAATGATTCAATAGTCAAGAGAGTTCAGAAAATATTTGGTATTTTGATAGGACCAAAATAGCTTCTTTTATCTTTAAAGTGAATCTCCATGGTATTTCAAT
>MNCI01037976.1:299176-311313 GCA_015680685.1 Gnetum montanum
TACATAGACTAGGCAATTGAATAGAATAAGAACTCTCAACAACTCACAGTACTTTGCAAAGTTGGCTAAACCTCTTTAAGATAAGTCATTTATAGTTTAATACACAACCCAATCGTTTCATTTTTTACAACAGCACACACACATACTCACATTAACTACTGAGTCTATTTGGAGGTATCTGGGCCTTGGTGTTGCTGGAGACCAGCAAGCACCTAAATCCTATTCGAGGACACTCATTGGCGGTCGCGTCCCAAATGGTCACTGATACCTTTGTAATATGCATGTTTAACTTCTTTTCACCTCCTATGCTCATGATCACTACCTTGTTCTTAGGACTCTTTAGTAATTTTGAGGATAGCTTGAAATCAGCTATCCATGGAGTCTCTTAATTGATCAACCTTGGTCATAAGTTTAGATTGGAATTGTTGAAGTGGCAAGGCTTTCTTATGCATTCCCTCATTAAATATGGATTCATCCTCACTGTTGTAGAATCGAACCTCTCACTATGTTTGTACTCCTCTGCACTTTCTCTTTTTCTAGGTTCACCCTCCTCTTTAGCAACTTACTCTATTTACCTTTGTACCTAATAGGAGATTAGTTCTAACAATCACCCTTGGGCATAGACACCAAGGGTTTTTCTTGTTTCATTATGAAGCCCATCTACAATGTGGTGAAGTTGAGCAAATTGAAAATAACCATGGCCAAGGCATTTTTGCATCAAGGTACAGTATCAGCTAATGGCAACATCCAAGGATGCATGTGCTCTTTGTTTCTACCCTAAAATTTGCTTTCTTAAGTTGGATACATAGGAGTATGTTTAATACTTATCATTAAAAATTTCAAGCATAGTGCTCCATCATGTGATAGATTCTAATTTTAAGAACCAGTACTAGTTCTCTACTTCTTTGATGAGTATCCATAGAGACAACTTCAGTTTTTGCCACTTGTTCTCTATGTTTTGTAAGGCACATGAATCTTCAAACGTTTGAAGATGATTCTAGAAAATAGAGTTATATCCTCCTTCAAATTGAGGAATATTGTTCATGTCAAACCATTTGATCTAATTGTCTTTCACATGCCTTGTTGGAATTCTAACTACCTCTACGATGTTAAGCACACTTCGAGTAGAAAATAGAGGCTCGTTGAAGCCTTAATCATGGTTCCTATGATGCCCTCTACTACCCCCTTCATTTATGGAAATGTTCCTCTCTTAAATTTCTACGTTCTTGATATTTCTTGTCTCACCAATCCTCTTGATTATTGTGGTCCCATCTATCATTATGCTCATTTCGATCACCTCCATCGTGATCTCACTTTCTATAGTCACAATCAAAGCTAGAGGAAGAAGATGATGATGAAGGGGAAGAGGAACGAGAATCAGCACCATCATGGTGCCTACTATTGCCTCTTCAATGATCATAACCATGATCACAATTTTGCTTCTTGTCGGCATCCCTATCTTGACTTGCCCTTCTAAATTTTTCTTTGTCATTGAATCCCTTGTTACTAGAATCAAGATCATGAACTATGGAGTGTAGATTCTAGTTTTAACTTCCATCACCAAAGTCAAAGAGATGAGCATCATTAAGTAAAAAACCCCCAGAAGAAGGTTCCTCGCTAGCTTGTTCATACAACAAGAATAGAGAATCATTAAGCCCTTTTCCCTTTGAAAATTCATAACACTACTCTAGCTGCTAATTGCATAGGTGTTGTGCTTTAGTGGGATGATAATCCTTGGTGTCAACATCCTCCACGATATATTCCCCATGGCAATCTTAAATACCACATCTTACAAGCATTTGATAATGCATTGCAAGAGCAACACAATCGAGCACCAACACAATGTTAACCTCCATGTCATGCTACCACAGTTGTTCATCTTGGTGTAAGATGAAGGTCAAGTTTGGCACACACTCATTAGGATGATTATATGTAATTTGATATTTTTAAGGCTTTTATGAACAAACATTATCAGGCTTGGGTAGAGAAGTGCTCTTGTGAGAAGAAGACATTTTCAGTTAGTGAAACAAAAAATCACAATGTGCTTTGAGAATTTGTTGTAGTGATTGTGAAATAAGATATGACTTTCAAGGTCATTCCAATGATTTAGATACTTTCATTAGGTCCTAGATAGCATAAAAACAATAAAAATGTCATTGGCAACAGCACCAATGATGAGCAACGCGGTACCCCTACATCCAGCCATATGAATCACTAAGGCATTAGGCATGACCTAGTTAAATTCTATGGACCTATAGTTATCTCATATACTAATTTCTCTAGGAAGTGAAATGGTGTTGAAAACATTTGCTGTCTTTTCAACTACACTTGTGAGGCTCAAGTGTATGGTTTAAGTGTAATTGAGGTATAAAATTTTTTTTGTTTTATATTTTATGGATGTAATTGCCTACAATAAGAATAAGGGTAGAGTAGATTGAAAACTAATGTCTATTTTCTATCTAGCCTAACACAAGTAACTTCCCCACTTCCCTAAACACATATAGCACTACTGGGTTACCAAACGTTAAGTGTTACTAAGTTACCAAGTACTATATGAATGCTGGAAGTGGTCATGCTCATGTTCACTAACTACTGGAGATAAATTATTTAATCAAATGCAATAAACTAAAGAACAAAAAAGTAAAATGCAATAAGGAAAATATTAAGCTATTCTCAGTGCTACAAGGATTGTTAAAAGAGTTCATTTTATTCTCATCACATTGCTACACTTAGGTACATTAGTGCTCGAACCAAAAACTGTACATACTTTAGACTCCTTCTGTGGGCACTCAAAAAATATTCTAACTCTAGGGGGAAGAAATAGCAAGAGCTTCACTACCTTGCTTGAAAACAGAAAACTAACTAATGAAAAAATTCCAAAACTAGAGCCTAGGCATGGTATTTATAGACTTAGGGTATATACCCCAATGTCAGATCCAGGCCATGAAGTCGCATACATGACGTCAGGGCCAACATCAAACAATGATTCATCATCATCCAAGATGATACTAAAAGCAAATGAGACATCTCCTCTAAAATTGAGATGTCTTCACAATATGCGAGATATCTTCTATGAAGTCTCAACTCTTAATCAAGAGGTCTCCTTGACCTCCAAGGTAATTCCACATAGTCCAAAAGCTACAAAAATTATCTATAAGGAGAAGAAAAAGGGAATTTAGAGAGGTGTCCCTACATCAAGTATTACTTTAAATGATATGCATTGTACATCATTTTATCCATCTCTATGAAAACTTTTGTAGGTTTATTTCATGAATGATAGTATTGTTGACAAGTAAATGTAATATATATATATATGTAAATGATTGTATAGATTCTTATATAACTAGAATTTGAAATTAACATATAACCTATTCTAGAATAACAATAAAGATTAAAATCATTTTTACATATTGTCTTACTTTGATACCAGCTTCTTTTACTATTTCTATGTATTTTATATTCTAGTTTACTTTGTATTTTACATTTTACTTTTACATTAATATAATGCAAGGAAACTAAATGTAACTTAACCTCTTATAGTACATGTAATTAAAAACATTAAGTATATAGCACACTTTCTATAAATTTATATACTTGTCATACTTATGTACTTATTTCATCCTTAGAATAAATATATATTAATTCTACTTTTATTTCTACTTAACTATGAAATTTAGTTACAATAATAATTAGCTTCATTAATAATGAATAATATTTTGATCACCATAAAATAATTTTTAATCATATCACGAAGGGGATCTTATATGATCATGATAAAAAATATATGGTGGTTATAATTAAAAAAAAAAAGACTATACAAGGAACCAAAGGAAAGCTATCTCATCACCTTAACAAACTTTTTGGAATTTTTGAAATAGGGAAAAGCATTAAAAAATATTTTTTAGTAATAATTTTTTAGATATATATGAATGTCTCAAAGTTGCTGTCATTATGTAATTTCTAAAGTTGAAAGGAAGGATCCTTAAGTCAAAATATAAGTTTACACTAAGAAAAAGATAACTCGATATCTTTATACCATTCTTAGATCTTCTAGCATCCATTCATTAGATTCATATTATAAATTATCAAACATACTTGTTGTTTATTAATTAGTAATGAGCTAAACAAAATATCTACAAAGTTTATAATAATTTTATCACCTACTCATCCCATCAAGTGAGATCTTGAGAGGGTTAATAGATGAGTGAAATCCTAACTTTTTTATTTAAAAATTTTATTTATGAAATTTAAAAATATTTTTGATTAAGTATTGATTCCTTTTATCCTTAAGATTCATACAAAGATGGGCTTTGAGTTGGACTTGGAAATATTATAATATAATAATTTCTTTATTAAATATGATTGAAAAATAGGGTTCTTGAAATTTATACTCATAAGTCAAAAACATAATTTAAAAAAAAAAAGGCTCACATAAATGAAAATATGTCAAGTTTATATGCTATTACCATTAACATGTAGCAATGGCAACAAAATGAAGTAACACAATGGATTTATAGTATATAAAAAAGTATAATAGTTAACACTAGAAGATAATATTGATTTATAACGTTTAAAAATTAGCTATAATACTTAGAAAAAGAAAGATTATTTCATGGTAATCAAGGATAAAAAGATTTATAACTAGCTTACTTATATATATTTATAATATATATCTATAAATTGGCCGATAGAATCTTATTAGTTTACAAGTAAAAAGTTCTTTGAGTAAAAAATTTCACGACTTTTGGACGAAGAACAAGATTTAAAAATCCAAATTTTCATGTCTTCTGGATGAAGAACAAGAGTTCTATACCTTATTTTTCCTAAGGATGGATTTTTTGAAAAAACAAATTCCATGAATTAGTGTATTCTCTCACCCTCAGCCGAATTTGTTGAGATTGTTGAGCATAAATTCGGCCGATAGTAAGAGCATACACTAATTCATGGAATTTGTTTTTTCAGAAAATCCATCCTTAGGAAAAATAAGGTATAGAACTCTTTTTCTTCATCCAGAAGGCATGAAAATTTGGGTTTTTAAATCTTGTTCTTCGTCCAGAAGTCATGAAATTTTTTACTCAAAGAACTTTTTACTTGTAAACTAATAAGATTCTATTGGCCAATTTATAGATATATATTATAAATATATATAGCTAAGCTAGTGATCGCCACTCATCTCCTACTGCAACGATGATTTAAACATAACAGATAGAAATATCATAAGACCATGGAATGTTTTATTGAATGATCATAAACATGTTGTAATACAGCAGAAATGATGAATGTACAAACCCTAGGCCCTGCAGAGGGATTCGCCAACTGAAGATGTCGGCCCCAGAGAACACATGGTGAGACAATCATCTGGTGCCAGGGTGCCACAGCAGGTTGTTGAGGGAATGCTCTATGAGATACCAACCCTGCCCCGCAATCATACAACCAGAAACTACAATGGATCGAGAACATTATCAGAGACCACATGATAGGTATTGCCTAGATAATCGAAGAAAATCACCGTCGCCTGGCTACTGGCCTAGGCAAGAAGGCCTCCAAACCCTCGAGGAGAGTCGGGGCTCTAACCATGAACACCCCAAAAGGCCCTAACGTGGGGGTAGGGGGAACAACTCCCCCCCCCCCCCCCCCCCACCCCCCCGGAACATGTTCGGCCTGTTCCAAACTGAAACACCACAAAAATTTTTGAGTTTAGCATTTGTCTGACAAGAAGCAGATCCCCGTGACCTACAGACAGCTTTGGCTACATTTGAAGTCACACAAGGCAACTCTGAGAAACGAAACACCTGGTTTTTACAAAGTACTATGCCAGCGTATACACCCAGCGTATACGCCCAGTTTTAAACCAAGTGTTGTGCCAGCATCTACGCCTGGCGTCTACGCCTGGCGTCTACACCTGGCGTCTACGCCCAGTACTCCAGTGTATACGCCTAGCGTACACGACCAGCACTCCAGTGTATAGGTCCAGTGTATACGACCGGCTCTCCGGCGTACACGCCCAGGTACAGCAGATGCACACGCTCAACGACAAGATCTCCAATGGCAGCATGAAGATTACACCGAAGAGCAAGGATTAAAACAAGTGGACATCCTTCGGCGTATACGCCCGACGTATACGCCCAACATTCACCAACGTATACACCCAGCGTATATGCCTAGCGTATACACCCAGCGTATACGCCCGACGCTCAGCATACACGCTTCACACGCACGCTCAGCAGGTGCAACGGGAGCAAGAAATGAAGCAAGTCGACGTCTAGCATCCATCAGCATATACGCCCCAGCGTATACGCCAGCATCCATCCAAGTCCATGCCCAGCGTATACGCCGGCCTGTTGTAGCGTATACGCCCAGCGTATATCAAGTTTCTAAATTGTAAATGCCTGGTCTATACGCCACGTGTCTCCCAGTCCGATTTTCCCGGTAACCCTACCCCTATAAATAGCCCAGTTTTTCGCATTTACCAGGTCGGCAAAAATTTACTAGAGCAGACATAGAGCAATTACGCTGCAGAAACCCCCTTACGCTTACGCTTACGCTGGAAGTCCTATACGCTGAGCACAATCCGCGCTCCGCCTACCGTGTCAGCCAGCTGCATCCCTCCGTCCACTGGGGCTTTACGTTCGCCTTGTGTCCCTACACAACTGCGTTAGACCGGTGCACAACATTTTAACTCTGTAATCCATTGTTTACGCTTGTTGCAAGTTCTTTCACAGTTTTACGTCAATTTGGCCCACGCTTTGTTTACGTTTGCTTACGTTCATGCTCCGTTTGCGTCCGTATACACCCACTGTTTACGTTGTTTACATTTTCTTACACATGCTGGTTTGTGCCGTTTATGCTATTTACGCTGTTCACGTTTGCATACGCTTACGTTGTGCCTATATTCGTTTACACTTTTTACGCCTGACTCTGTTTACGCCCTGATTACGCTTACGCTGTCTACGCCTGTTTCACTGTTTACGCTCCGTTTACGCATAACCCAGCGTATAACGCTTCGACGGCGCTCGGGGAAATCCTTGTCTGATTCGCGCGTGGACCACCCAAGGTACCCTACCTTCATGCATTCCAGCATGCCCTCAGGCGAAGGTGGGGTCATCTGCGCTCGTCCTGTGATCCCGCGGTCTCTGTTTCCCGTTCTAGCCAAGGACCTACGATTTCAGGCAGTACAAATTTTTGGCGCTAGAAGGAGGGCCTCCGCTTAAACAGTTTGACTGCACGCTCCTCAGCATCTACGCTCATCAGCGTTTTCGCTGCCCTGTTTAAACCCCTGACTCAGCGTTTACGCTGTCGATTCTTCAGCATCTACGCTACACATAAACCCTAGCGTATACGCTGCACGCTTATGCCAGCGTTTACGCTGCATGCTTACGCCAGCGTTTATGATGCACACTTACCCTGTAGATTCGTCTACGCCAGTTGCATACACTACGCTATCCAGTACATCAATCTCTCAGACTCAAACCGTCTATCATCATGAATCCCATAAACATAACCGCTGCTACTACCTAGAACGTTAACATCTCAGACACAACAGCTGCCCAGCAATCTATCACACAACATATGGCAGGGCAATCCACAATGGGGCCCCGTCGGTCATTGAGGTTGCAAGGGAGAGACCCTGCCGTTAACGTTATAAGCCAAGATGAGTATAACTTCATCTGCATTAAGATGCAAGCAGGCCTGGCAGTAGATCGGGCTGAAATGGAGGTAAAAAGGTAATTTGAAATCTTTTACAGAGGGGGATATGAATTCATCCCTTCCCCATACGACGTAATCCCCATTCCAGAACAATTCTCGGAACTCTTTACGCAGCTCCTTCTGCACAGGAGCCAATCGCTAGACCAAATTACGGCAGACCCACAACGGGATGAAGAGGACGAATTCGCTGCGCAATCTGAGCATGAAGACTCCTATCATACTCTTAGTCCACATAACCACATGAACCCCATATTTAACCCGGACGCAGGGGAGACCATACCCCTCCAACCCGTTAACTCTGCCCACACCCAAGCACTGTTACAAGAAACATCCGCGTCAGCCCAGATCCCTCCCCAGGGCAACCCTTTGCCCAACGCCTTCCCTTTTACAGCTGCAGGTTCATCCTCACAAGCACCGCCCCCTCACAGTAACCTGGGGGTGACGTTCCAGTCCCAAGTGGTAAGAATGCCACACGTTATACCCGTGTCCACATCTGCCCACTACATCCCGCATGTCCAAACGCATACACCCCCTTTCACTGCCGTAACCCAACAAGGGGCCTCCTCATACAACATGGCCGGACAATGGCCGATGATGGGCACGACGTCGCACCAGATTTCCCACCACTATGTACCACCCCACACGTTGCCACCAGCTCATGTGCCTCAGGCACAACCACGACCATAGCAGCAACAACCTCCTCTCTATAATGTAGTGCCCCTAGTGCCATCTACTGTACACTTCCCACAAACGCTACCGCCAACAACGCAACTTTCAGCCTTCCAATCCACCGTTCAACAGTCTAACCCATACAGTGTGTCACAAAGCCAAACCACCATGCTCCCAAGCGCTCAGGATTGGGCAGATGCCAAAAGAATGATGCAGGAATTAACTGACGAGGTAAAACGCCTCAAGACAACCGCTGACGGGGAATTGAAGGTAGTAGACTTCTATAACGATGACCCCATCAGTTCTTCCGTCCCACCTTTAACTCTACCCAAGGGTGTCTCCCTACCAACGCTAACCAAGTATAATGGGGAGACAGATCCTAACGCGCATTTAATAACGTTCAGGTTAGAGTGCGCACTGCTACAAGCATGGCCCCATGCAATTCTTCGCGTGTTTCCCATGTCCCTCTCGGGGAGAGCACTCGATTGGTATAGGGCGCTCCCAAGAAACTCTGTTTCCTCCTTGGAAAACCTACTACACCAGTTCGTGACCAGGTTCAAATATAACCTGAAACCTGAGGCCACACTAGATAGCCTCATGCAGGTCAAGCAGACACCGCTTGAACCGGTCCAGAAATTTATTCAGAGATGGAGCGCAGCCCTCAATGAGCTGCACGAGGAAATCTCCCAGACATACCTGCTCACTATTTTGAAAGGAGCCGTCAACGATTTCTTTAAATCCAAGCTGTACTACCTAAACGCGCGCAATCTCAACCAAGCCTTCGAGCAAATTAAAAACATAGAAGAAGCAGCCCAAAACAGCAATGACCCGGCTTACATAGCCTTCAAAAATCAACATGCTAAAAAAGATAAAGAAAAGGCTAAAACGACTATAGCATCGATAGCAGGGGCACAACAACAAACTAGGCCGCCGCAAACCCCTGCTAATTACAACAAACCAACTCCAACGATTGCGCAAGAATCATCGTCACAGCATAATCCAGCGAACCGCACACGCAATTTTGAGAGGAAAGAACCCTCTCAATATACACCCCTGCCCATGAAGCCATCCCTGCTTTTTGACCAGCTCCTAAAGGCCGGTTTAATGCAGCATAAACAGTTATCTCCCGCGGCCATCCAGAGACATGACCGGTTCTGTCAACTCGTTCAGAACCCAAGCCTAGCAATGCCGGATGAGCCCCCTGTACCTAAAGGCTTCAGGATGGATCGCTTTTGCGATTACCATCAACGAAACGGGCATGGAACAGATTACTGTTTCACCTTGAAGCAGGACCTACAGCGAATGATCGATGAAGGCCAAATCACCTTCGACGAAGCAAACCCGATTCAACCACAAAATCAAGCTATGGGGGTCTATAAAGACCCTTTAAACGCTAAAGAGGCGCCATACACCATCAGTACAGTCTGCCTTGACGATGATTCTGAGCCATCTTACATTAACACCATATCTCCCGAATATACGCAGCCAACATCCAACAAACCTTTTGTAGTTCGCACACCTGTCCCTGCGTCTACACCCGCACCCCGGCTGTCCCATCCTTTACAACAGCCGTATGTCGTTCAGATACCCCCGGCAGTGGCAACACCTAACACCACGACACGCGACAAGCCATATGTGGTGCGTGTCCCTCCTGTCACTCCCCTAAACGCACAAACTCCGCATAACCGGCCTACTCCTTTTGTGGTCCGAGTACCCTCAGCAACCGCAACAACGGAGGCCCAACCTTCGCCCAAACCAACTCCATTTGTCATTAGAATACCCAAAGGTCCCCAGGACTACCAAGCCTCTGTGTCACAAACACAACGCCAACCTAAGCCCTACGTTGTTAGGGTGCCTGTCCAACCCTCTAACCAAGCACATCCAGCAGTACAAGAGTCACCCCGTCCAACCCCATATGTGGTAAAACTCCCAGGGCAAACCGAAATGCCAAAACCAACGGCACCTCCACGCCGCATGCGAGAACGTCCCGGAGATAGACTTGCGCGTGAACGTATGGAGAATGGATGCCAAAGGTTAGCTCTGGGGCCACCTAAGCCCACTCCCCTCAACTCCGTGCCCATGTCATCATCTACCGATCAACCAAGCACAGGCAATGAAGGCGAGTCATCTGAAAAACATGAATCATCCGAAACGACAGCTCCGAAAACTGACAAACCAACAAGACGGGAGATAAAACTGTTGGGTCCAATGGATCCAATCAGCACCGGTAGAAACACCCCCAACAGTGAAAACTTCGCAGCTGCCTTGACACAAGTCACGCAAGCATTAAAACAAAAAAACACTTCACTGAGCTTGTATGACTTAGTATTAACATCTCAAACGCATCGGGAAGCTTTAGTACGCATGTTAACGTCAATCCTAGTGAGCGAGGACTTACCCCCAAACGAGCCCTCCATCCATGCGGTGATGTTCTCACCTCACGGGACTACTCCTAAGCCACTAAGTTTCCATGATGACAACGTCAAGGTGGATAAGAGAACGGGGGAGATAACAATAGCCCCCATGTTTATAACAATCTGTATAAACCGATTTAAAATACATAGGGTCCATGTAGACGATGGAGCTGCGACAAACGTCATGTCGTACCACATTATCGAGTAGCTAGGGCTTACTGAACTACTTAAACCAGCCACGACTACATGTTTAAAGTCATTCAGTGGGTCACGCGTAATGGTGAAAGGCTCAATAACCTTAGACTTTATAGCGGGAGATCAATTCTCGACATCTGCTGAATTCCTAGTAGTGGACGAAATGCCAGGGTTCAACCTGATATTGGGAAGACCCTGGCTAGCCCAACTGAGAGCTATCTCTTCCCCTATCCATCAGGAAATCCATCTGCCTTATGAAGGTGGAGAAATCATCATACATGGTGAAGCCGTTACTCCTATTATCTCATTGCATGTGAACATGGACCAAGGCTCAAAAGTCGAACTTGAAAAGCCTAGCCAAAATGACAAAAATCTACAATCATCGGTAAGCAGTAAATCTTCCAACATGGAACAAAAATCTCCTCAAACAAAAACGTTTGTGCCTCCTCAAGTAGAAACTGATATAGAGTTCCCTAGGGACACTGAAATGTCCAAAAGTGCTAACACAGAAGACATTCCATCAGAGGTCCCTTGGGCCGAATTGCCGTTTAATATAATCAGCGAAGGTGACGCTGAATACCGGATCATACTGGTTGAAAAATCGTCTAACATTAAAACGAAAAAGATCAAAAAATTACTGAAATGATACGATCGCTCTTAGTCTGAAATGATGTTAAACTATAAAAATTCCGAAATGACACTAAACTACGATAAAACAGGAAAAATAATTAAATGCCAGTCCAAGTCCGGAATGACACTAAACTATCATGTCCGCGATGACATAAAACTAGCCATGATCAGTAATGGTCGGTTAGCTGAGAAATCTATCCGCATCTCCCTAAAAATCCCTTGATTACGCATGAGGCCCGAAATGGCCATAAACTACACATGGGACCCGGAATGGCCATAAAAAACGCATGGGGCCCGAAATGGCCATAAACTAGTACTTGCTTTTCGTTCTACTTTTATAATCGCTTCGTGTATTGCACTTAAAACAGAAAATAAACCAAAATATTTTACATTTCTATGGCATGTTAAACCCAAAATCAACAACAAAAATATATATATATATGCATGTTATTACATACAGTCAACCATCTCTGTTCATTTCATAATGTTTAAGTTACAGTTTTAGTATAAGTTTGAATCGAA
>MNCI01037976.1:320681-460406 GCA_015680685.1 Gnetum montanum
AAGAGCAAGGATTGAAGCAAGTGGACATCCTTCGGCGTATACGCCCAACATTCACCAGCGTATACGCCCAGC
The DNA here is from genome assembly GCA_015680685.1 of Gnetum montanum. Classification (NCBI taxonomy): domain Eukaryota; kingdom Viridiplantae; phylum Streptophyta; class Gnetopsida; order Gnetales; family Gnetaceae; genus Gnetum; species Gnetum montanum. The sequence goes on from MNCI01037976.1 coordinate 320,754, forward strand.
GTATACGCCTGACACTCAGCATACACGCTTCACACGCACGCTCAGGAGCACGAATTGAAGCAAGTCGACGTCCAGCATCCATCAGCATATACGCCCTAGTGTATACGCCCTAGCGTATATGCCAGCATCCATCCAAGTCCACGCCCAGCGTATACACCCAGCATATACGCCTAGTGTATACGCCGACCTGTTGTAGCGTATACGCCCAGCATATACCAAGTTTCTAAATTGGAAATGCCCGGTCTATACGCCACGTGTCTCCCAGTCCGATTTTCCCGGTAACCCTACACCTATAAATAGCCCAGTTTTCCGCATTTACCATGTCGGCAAAAATTTACTAGAGCAGACCCAGAGCAATTACGCTGCAGAAACCCCCTTACGCTTACGCTTACGCTGGAAGTCCTGTACGCCGAGCACAATCCGCGCTCCACCTACCGTGTTAGCCGGCTGCATCCCTCCGTCCACCGGGGCTTTACGTCCGCCTTGTGTCCCTACACAACTGCGTTAGACCGGTGCACAACATTTTAACTCTGTAATCCACTGTTTACGCTTGTTGCAAGTTCTTTTACAGTTTTACGTCAATTTGGCCCACGCTTTGTTTACGTTTTCTTACGTTCACGCTCCGTTTGCATCCGTATACGCCCACTGTTTACGCTGTTTACATTTGCTTACACATGCTGGTTTGCGCCGTTTATGCTGTTTACGCTGTTCACGTTTGCATACGCTTACGCTGTGCCTATATTCGTTTACGCTGTTTACGCCCAACCCTGTTTACGCCCTGATTACGCTTACGCTGTCTACGCCTGTTTCACTTTTTACGCTCCGTTTACGCATAACCCAGCGTATAACGCTTCGGCGGCGCTTGGGGAAATCCTTGTCTTGTCCGCGCGCAGACCACCCAAGGTACCCTACCTTCGTGCATTCCAGCACGCCCTCAAGCGAAGGTGGGGTCATCTACGCTCGTCCTGTGATCCCGCGGTCTCTGTTTCTCATTCTAGCCAGGGACCGATGATTTCAGGCGGTACACAAACTACTATTTAAGGGATTGGGGATCAGACATATCACCCACTAACGGGGATGCCCTGAGGCGGTCGAGACTTGCGGGAGGCCCTGGGGTTTGGGCACACTGGCGGTGTGGGGTCAGCAACTCTGGCCTATGCTATACTGGTGTATAGTCTTTTTTGNAAGTGTTTATAATGGGTAAAACCCCTTCAAAAAAAAAATAGAGCATTGTGGAGGAGACTTTAACTTTAGAGGTAAGTTAAATGTTAGAGAAAAAAGAAAGATTATTTCATGGTAATCAAGGATAAAAGGATTTATAATTAGAAATATAAAGCTAATGTTATGACTAATGACCTTTCTTTTGTTAGTATGAATGGAACTCTATTAGAGTTTGGTTTTACATTTTTTGAGATAAATTTAATATCCCTTGATTATTTTAGAGAAAACCACATAGTTTGTGAGTACAATTTACCATATAATTCCTTTTTATTTTTTAAACCATACTTGATGCTTTATGGATTCCATCTCTTATTGTAAGTATTATGCAAGGTGCATGATCCTTTATAAAGTCTCTTTGCCTTGTGAGTACTAGTTTTATATAATGGTTATAATAATAACTTAACTCAAGATCATCTTCCATGGGTGTCCTCCTACAAATTTATTCATGGTCTTGAATTATAAAAATTTTCCCTATTGACCTATCTCATATAGGATTTGGTTCTCTTGGAACTCTACCTTCATTAGTATCTCCACAACTCAATCTTATCATTGCTCATTCTCTAACTTACTTCATAAGTATGTTTTGGCACTCTATGTAAAGTTTATAAGTTAATCCAGGATTACTTTTCTAAATTAATTCACAATTTTCTATGAATCATTATTAAGTTATAATAACATCTCATCATTCCTTTTGGATGCTAAATGCTTCTTTTACTATCTTAATAATTATTATCTCTTATAATGTAAATATCCATGAGTTATATTACTCATGAACTAATGCAACTATTGATAAATCATCATGTGTCTTTATTAATGATATTTTGTATATTATAAATATGCGAAACTAATGATGTTATATTTCTCTAATAAAATACTTTAATAGAAATAAGTCTATTTATTTGCAATAGCAAAGATTCATTAAAAAACTTAGATCACTATTTCAAGTTCTCTCATATCTATAAAGGAATAAATTATTTAAATTAAAACAATGTTAGGAATGATGAGCTACATATTAATTAGTGAAATATAAATTTTTGTATTTACATATATAAGAAAAGTTACTTAAGATAAAATTTCATGTTTACATAAATATGAACATGAAAAAAATAATTATTTTATTACCTATGAAAAATATATAGAAATGCATTTTTCTTTATAGACTTAAGTATCATAATAAAAATGAGAACATATAGTAGAGTTTTACTATTCCATGATCAACATAGTATTTAGAGTAAGATAGATTTAAGAACATAATCAACATAGTAGAACACAAGTAAAAACCTAACATAAATAACACAATGGTTCCTAGGCGCACTTCAAATTTATAAAGTAACAAGCCTACTAGTTCACCTATAATCTAACTGGTAAAATATGATTATTATTATAAAGAGTCTATTGAACTAGGTCAAACAAAAATGAATAAAAAATTAAGATGCAACCAAATAAAGTAATAGTAAAATATTAATTATTTCATTGCATATGAAAAGTATATAGCAATGGAATAACTTTTGCTTTACAAAATTAAGTATCATAATAAATCTAAGAACATATAGTAGAGTTTTAATATCCTAATAATAATACATTACCAACATGGTACCTAGGAACAATTCAAATTTATAAAGTTCACCTATAGTTGGATTGAAAAAATGACTATTATTAGAAGTGTTTTTTGATCTAAGTAAAATAAATATGAAGAAACATGTTGATACTTATATTGAAATTTTATTACATCTATGTAGGCCTAAAGGATTTATCAAATAAATGAACTTATGCAAAATAAATTAGCAATAATAAATTGTGAGTATAATAAATATGTCCAATATTCATATAACTTCTATATAATTCCTTAGAACTAACACTAGTAGCTTGAATAGCTCATACAAAGACTTACTAGAGATTCATCATTTTCTTTTGAAAAAATTTATTCTACAATATTCTAATAATATAAATATCAATAATTTAGTAGGAGTTAAACAATATTGTCCTTTGTTCCCTACCCTGATTAACATATTTATAGATGAATTAGAGGAATGAATTTAGAATGTCTTTAGTCATGTTATGTTAGTGAATGGATTACTTTTGAACATGCTTCTCTTTGCAGATTATGTTAACTTGAATGCAAATTAGCTAGAGGATTCAATTATATGTTTTAAATCCTTCATGACTACTATAACCATTACGGTATAAAATTTAATATTATTAAGATTAAAATTCTAATTTGTGGTATCAGAAATAGAAATTACAAAAAAAAATTTGGAAAGAAAGACTTTATATTTGTGAATCTTGTCAATATTTGGGAGTTAAATTTTCTAGTAATTGTACTTAAAATATCCTTATTACTTAAAAGGTTTCAAGTGGCATGCAAGATCTATTTTCTCTAAGAAATAATTTTACCAAGAAACAATTTTAGCATGGGAAATCACAAGAAAAATTTTATACAATCTTATCTAAGCCATATTATAATATGAGTGTATTGCATGGGGACATTCTCTTTCCATACATGATATAAAAATATTAAAGCATGTTTAAAAATAGTTTCGTATATGTGAATTTCAAGTGAAAATGTAGACTTCTTATGATATCTTACTTCTAAAAGCATATTTTTTTCCTCTTAAAGTTAAAGCTCTTTATCAATTTATTACTTATACTCAAAAGTTAAGTCACATGGAAGAAGTTAATTATTCTAAGGAGATAATGAATGATACATAATAAAATAAATGGTTGCATCAAGAAAAATTATAGCTTCAGTTATGAAATATAAGGAACGATCTTTGTTTAAACTTAAGCCTCTTCGAGAAGACTATAAAAGAAAAAGACTTTACCAAAGTTTGGTTGAATATGTTAAAAAATAAACATTTTTATTTACATTCTTTTAGATGAGGTTTATTATCTAGCACTAAAAAGTATTTGTTTTTAGTTATTCCTAGTCATTTAAAAAATTAAATTGCTAGAGCAAGAATGAGCTCTCATCATCTCCTTGTTGATAAAAGTCATTGGATAAACTTACCAAAAACAAGTATATTTGTAGATTGTGCAAACAAAGCATAGAGGATTAGAAACATATCTTTTATTTTGTGCATATTTGGCTCCCATTTGAATGAATTATAATATTAACTCTAATTTATTATGTTTTATTTCAAATTGATCTTATTTGCTTAGGGCCTTACATCAATGATGTTTTTAACTTTCTATGAAAATGTGTTATGGTAGTTTCCAATTTCTAGCTTTTAATAAAGCATGTTTTTCATCTTCTACTACTTATAATAAACATATTTTTTCTTCATGTTGATCTTTGTTCCATCTTTTAATTTAACGTTAGAGATATCATGATTCCATTCTTACACTACTAATTAGTGCTCTCATGGATATTGGAATTATTACATTTAAATATTATGTGTTATCATGCTTGTCACCTCCAATATTTTTTCAATAAAATTAATGTTCCCTTTTTGTATTTATACCTCATTTTTTCATATTTCTAATACTTTCTTTGTAATAATTTTTTAAACTTATTTTGATTTTAGTATTCCATCAATATTATCAATACCCCATTTTTATAATCATAAATGTTGTTCATGGAACCATCCTTATTATTAAGGTTTTTGGATGACCACTTAGATTTTTATTACTCAGGTAGAATGGTAAGAACTAATACATTGTTTTAGCTTCTAATGGCAACAAAGTCACTTCTAATAAAAGTATTACATATGTGACTTGAAGTTTCACCTTAAATTCATCCAATAAGAACCATTTTTTAAGTTTTTCAATTTTATTTTATGATTCTTAATCAAAATTGAATATTATGATTACTATATTTATTTTTCATTATATAAAATGTTGATGAGTAGCGAGGTACCCCTACGGTCAACCATACAAATCACAAGTGTTCATGCATGATTCGGTCAAATTCCATAGATGGGACTGGTTGTGGTATCTAGATCGTTATGCTTTGATCATAATTCACTATCTTCCCACATGAACTGCCGGTAGCTTTGTTATGTATGGTTTAGTCCAAAGTGAGGTGTATGATGTTATCTAATTCTATGCTACTCCTAATGACAATAAAGAGGTAAATTAATTAGCTATTGGATAATGGAAAATGAAATCTAACTAGCCTATGTGTGATGGGTAACTACCATTAATTGTTCGTATATGTCTTGGACTTCGTGAGACTACTTCTGGAATTGCCAATTGTATGTCACTGGGTATGCCAAATAATACACTACCAAGTTACCAAGTATCTACACTTAAAATTTCATGATTAAGGTGTACATATTCCTCTTAATATTAGAAATAGTAAATGACAATAAATAAAAACATTTAACTAAAGAAAGTGGTAAATAATTGATGATTGAAAGCAATAATAATCTAATATGATGCTGCAATCATGGGAGTAATCTTGATCTTTATTACTAGTCATATAACATGTCCAAGTACATCACACTCAAACAAAGCTGTTGTACGATTACAAACATAACAATACAAGCATGCACTAGGAATAAAAAACTCTAAAGAAAAGAAACTACAAACTAAAAATTTCTTCCTACTTCATACATTCTACATACTATCCCATCCAAGGGCCCAAGTGCTATATTATAGGCAAACCTAGATGAGGTGATGTTGCTACTCAGCTCTAACATCAGGTATCTGATGTTGAGGCCTGACAAGATGATGACTCATCATACCCTCACAACTAAATGAAAACACATCCTTGAGTTAAAAAAAATGAGGAACAAGTTTCTTACAAAATATTGGGAAGGTATGGGATTATTAAATGACTTAAATAATGAACAAAAAAATTGACTCTCTACATGCCATAGTGGTGTAATACAAAAAATGGAACACATTGTTACAAAGGAAAAATAAAACTAGGAAGCTCATGTGGTGCCTGGAGGTGGCTCTTCCATCGGTTGCTTCCCTTTGTCACCAAACCATTAAAATTTGTAGTGATTGAGAAACACCTACAACTTGTCCTCTTTTTTCCTTGGGTTGTGTACCATCTAGGCTACTAAGCCAATGTGTGCTAGTGCCAATACATTCCAAAGACATGGTAGTTGTAAGAACATCTAATTTCCCTTTATGTACCAAGCCATGAACTACCATTTTTCTTCCTTGAAGGTCCTAGCTTTATCTCTAAGTTCATGATAATCTATCAATCTTCAGGCTAGGTTCAAGGCTAGATCCTTTTCTCCCTAATAATCTATCAATCTAATTCTAAGTTTGCCACCTATAGCTTCTACAAAGTATCCTTTCAATCTACAAACTCTTTCTCATATAATGCATAGGTGGTTTCCAATTACTTTCCCAACTAGTTTCAAGGGTGTCCTATTGTTAACATGGCAAAGTTGGAATATTTAAGGTTAGCCAATGGCATGTATTCTTTCAGATCTTCTATTTGCAAGTCTTTGTTCATTACTTCCACTTGATGGACCAAGGCATAGCTATCCAAGACGGGCTGCCACTTAGGATTTTTGGCTGACAAGTAGCTAATGTGGGCTTTGGCCATTTGGATTTCTTTTTCATTAATCTATTTGTACATGCCAACTTGGTTGTGGAAGTTCTCCTTCAGTTTTTCATGCTTTTTTACCTCATTTTTCCACCTGTTAATTTCAATTTCTAACTTTTTTTGGATAGAGTTGACCTCCTCTATTGAGAGGGTTTCATTCTCTTTGTCCAATCTATTCATGTATTGGTTGAATCTCACTAGTTTCTCTCTTAACTGATGGATTCTTTCCTCTAGAATGTTCTTTTGCTTCTCCACGGTGGTCAACCTAGAGTTTTCTACAGTGAGCTACTTATTCTCTTTTTGTATGGTAGTCAATGCCTTTTTGTATGCATGGGATTCCACATTAATTGTAGAGGCATTTCAAACTACCTTCTCTTTCTCTTACATAGTAGTTTCTCTCTCCCTAATTAGCTTAGTTAGCTACTCCATCTTGAATTATTTGAGTTGGTATGGTGCAACAAAATGGGTGGGATCCCATCGTTTGACTCTCAAGGTAGCCAACTCTTCTTGTAATCTTTGTATTTCTACTTCTACATGCTTTGCCTAACTTCTATCATGACCAACTTCCCTTTCATGTTTATGAGGCTTGATTGGGCTACAATGACATCACTAGGGAAGTCAAACAAGGTATTCGTTACTTGGCCTATCTACAGTAGTCGATCAAGCATGTCCTTATGCATCATAAGGGTCATTGAAGTCCCAACCAATACTTGTGCATCTCTTGTTCCTACCACATATATCAAGGGCACAATAGCCACATTGAACGATTCTCTTATATGATCTACGATCACCTCTACTACACCTGTCACAACCTCATGTTGCAGTACCATAACTATGGCACCTTCTCTAGTTTTGAGCATTACTTGGAAAGATGAAACATTTCTAGAGATTTTTTGTGATCATTGGAATCCTTCTTCTCCTAATTGTATTGATATCTCCCCTGGCATTGGGTTAGCTGACACCATGGGTTGTACAACATCATCCATAACTCAGAAGAGGTTAGACTTATCCCTGCTTCCCCAGCTAACTACTTCAGGAATCTTCTACAAACGGCTCATCAAGGGCCTGTAGTGTTGTGGTAGTGGTGGTGATAGAGCCTATGCTTGTGGGCACTACTCAAGCTCATGTTGTATTTTAGTTTGTGATTCTACCTCATTCTTCACTTCTTGTTCTTCACCAAGATCCTTTCTTGATGTTGTAGGTTTTAGGAGTTCAATGAAGGAGGCATTTTGAGCCTTCCTAGGGATATCATTAGTATATCCTAGCATCCCAACATGCTTACATAGCTTTCTAATTGAGCAAGAAAATGGAATTTTTTCTCTCCTTAACTTCGTTTCTTCAAATCATTGTTGGATTTCAATGAAATAAAACTAGGGAAGATTGGCTACAAATTTACCCATTAAAATGGTACTTCCCTTGGCCACATAAGTTCAAGTTCGATTAGGCCCTTTTGTTGGAAACAAGTGGTAAGTCCTAAAAAATATGTTTTCTCCTATAGATGCATTTCATTGTACGTTTTATCCTCCTTATCATACACCTGTCTTAGCCACAATTTCTTAGTTTTAGAGTTGGATCTAGTTGACAAATGAGAAACCTTAGCCCCTTCATTTGGCAGGTTGAGAGTCATAACAATTTCTTTGATTGAATAAGGGATGATCACCCCACAGATGTTAATAGTTGTTCCCTCATTTTTATGGTGCTATAACTAATAAGTTTCACCTAGGTACCATTTGTGACTGTTTGATAGAGAGGGCCATAATGGGGATGCCTTAAGTTACATCTAAACCACTTCTAAATCAAACTCCATAAATGGGCAAAATTTCAACTCCATGATGACCAAAGACAATCTGGAATTTTCTAAAGTGGCATCAAGGTAATCGGGAGAAAATTTGAGATGTTGTCCCAGCTTGGGAGCTTGTGGTTCTACAGCCTTCCCTTGGGTTGATTGCCCAGTAGCAAGAGCCTCTTGCCAAATGTTGAAGGATTGGGCCTCGTACTCCACATGTCTTGCATGTTTTTGCCTTACTGACTATAGACATCTCATGGATTCTTAGGACCTCATTTTTTAGGACCATCTACAATCAAGCAAAGGTCAAGTGTTACTAAGGTTATATGTGTTATCATAAACTAGTTTATACCTTACTCGTAACCTTAATTAATTAAGTTTGTAATGCATATGATCACAGATTTTAAAATATTTTCAAGAAAAATCCCAAAAAAATGTCTATCTCCTTTTACAACCCTTCACAATTGGCTCCTTTTTCCTTATATGTGGCTTATAATGATGGTTATGGGCCCATGGATTGGAAAAATTGGATTTTTGGCATTAACATGGGTAATTTTTCATTATAACTTCTAAAGTTTTTAATATTCTTACCATTATGATATTTTCTAGGTGATTGCAAACTTTAGCAATTATGTGCAAGTTTCACACACAAGCATCCCCCATGACTAAGTTGAACACTCTGGGTTTAGATGGGTTCAAACAACACAGAAATCGAAGTAGTAGAAAGTGAAATACTACAAGTGGAAGATGAATGCACAGATCTTTGAGTCACAAGAGAAACTTTGAACAACTACCCTAGTAGAAAATGATGAAAATGAGTTTCAAGTATCATGTAGATCATATATATAGCCTTGATATGACCCAACATTAGGTATGCAATGTTGTATCAAAACTGACATTAGGTACGCAATGTTGAGGTCCAAAAAAGTTTCATTGTATGGCATAGTTGAACATGACAATAGAAGCTCTATGATTGGTTGGAAGGTTTGAAGTTAAGTCCATCATTCTAGGGTAAGTAAAAAATCAATTAGAGGCACTGAAAGTATGAGAAGGTGAAGTCATCGATGTGAAAAGTACTAGGATGAGCATGAAAAAGGTGTTGAAATCAAGGTTGTGGGATAGATCAAGGACATGATAAGGGAAACAATAAAATTTGATTGTTGAGAGCTTGGAAGGTGAAAAATGATGTGGTTGTGTCAAACAAGTATAATTCACAAAAGTGACACTAGTGGATCCTCCCCAAAGCAAGCTCTAGCCTATGGTGCCCTTGTGTAACCACATCTATAATGTCCATAGGCACTAAAGGGGTTGAATGTAATGCATACTTGTGAAACAAAACACATATGTTAAAACCACCAAATTGAGATAATGACTTCATGTTACACAAAACCATAATTTATGATCACATAGACAACAAGATGGGATGGACCATAGAAGGGATTTGCAGAAGTTGGGATATGGGGTGTCTCACCATGATGACAATGAAACCTTGTGTGTTATTAATGGTTAAATAATCATGAGTCCTTCTTTTCAAGATTTGAACCAAGTCCATACCACTTTGCAATGACATCACATCATTCCATCCCATCAACTAAAAACCATAAGACTATCATAGCGACGAGGAGTAACATCACTTGGTGTTCTATCCAAGGGAGGAGCTTTGTTAGGGCATACTTTTTTTTTCTTGATGGAATTCTAAGAATCCATCAACCTTCAAGCATGGGTACATGTCTTTCTAGTGGGATTTGCAAAAGTTTATTCAGTGCCATTTGAAGTTACTCTTACTTCCATTTTCCATTAGATCTAGAAGGATATTATTACAACCTCAGCAACATGATAGAACATACAGAAGTGGCCAAAGAGAATCCAAAAATCCCCTTGATATCATACCCCTTCCATTCTACCTTGGTTTTTCACTCTTCTACCTAGACACAATGATTATGAAGTTATTTATAGTTTGGATGATGAAAAAGATTACCACTATGACCAGAGCACAGACCTCTTATTAATGGAATGGGTGGATGGATGTCATGGTCTCAAATTTCAAATAATTAGTCCCTTATGACTTAACAACATAGATAAAACCTTACCTCATTAGGAAACATGATCATCTTATTCATAAGTGAGATTACATAACAAGGGAAATGAAAAAAACAACGAGAAAAAATTGGAAGAAATAGGAAAAATTCTATCAAGATTTAGGAAAATGACAAAAAACTGCAAAATAAAAAAATGGAAAGCACTTACGAATCCTGAATATTAGAATGGGGGATGACCCCCACAACTAAACATTTTGCCATGACAAGGATTAATGGATTAATAGGATCCATGCATGTATGAAATGTTGGAAAATATCGATACCCTAGCCACTATGTCTATTGGTGGTGTGGTGGATAGGTATAAAAATTATTGATCACATACTTGATGGTTAAATGTATGGTGGATTAGGGGATGAGGTGTGTTAACATTATAGATGGCTAGCCCACAATTGCACCCCTGATCATGATATGGTATGCATGGATGTATTTGTCTCCCCATGCTTGTAGATTCATTGGTTGGATTTGGGATTGAAGTACTGATGGATGGTCACCCATGTGTATGGTCAGAGGACATTGGTGAGACAAGGAAGGTGGTGCACTAGATTGGCCTTGTGCTAGCTTAGATGATATGATGGGTCCATGCGTGATCTACTTTGGCTTACAACCTTTCCTCAAAATGGGACATTTCCTTTGTTGCAGTTGAGATCCACTAGTGTTAGCATGTCTATGCATATTTGTAGCATATGTGTAGCATATGTGGCCCTTGTTTGTTGACATTGTGATGCAAAACCTTCTTGTGTTGCTGGTAGTGGCATATAAGGAGATAAAGAATGAGAATATTGAGGGTAGGATGGATGGTAAGAGGCACATAGTGGTGATCCTTTAGGGGACGTCATGGGTTGATGGTACACAAGAGAGTGGTAGTGGTGATTGGAAGTAAAGGATGTAGAACTAGTTGGAGAAATAGGATATTAAACATAATATTCATGCAGTTTTGGTGGAGATGGATAATTTGGTGATGGCCTCCCCCACCACTATGGTTGCTACCACTACAATTGATTACTATGTTGAGGTTGGTAATAAGTCCCCCAAGGATGGTACAATTGGTTCTAGGATTGTCTATAATTACCTTGTGGAAGGGAAAATATCTTGAGCATGTGCTTTTGCACAAACTTCAGATTTAAGGCACTAACCCAATACTCTCATAGATGAACAAGATTGGGCAATGGCCCTTCAGATGGTCATATATGTATATGTCACATCCATTATCTTCTTCTAGGATTGAGTCTATAGCCTCACTTTCCTTAGACATTTTTTCCATTTGCGGAAAAGTGTTCTTCATTGTTTCTTGGTTCTATATCCTTTGTTGATTTTGATCATCTAGATTATTTTGCATGATTTTCCCCTCAACCATCTCAATGAGAGTTGTAACATTTTCACATATCCATCTAGACCTCCTATTAAAATTTACTTCAAGTTCATCAATAGATTTCTATATCGGCAAGGTTTGCTGTGGAATCACCATTTCAAGAGCCATTTTGTTGTCCTTACCATAGATCTGGACCTCCTTCTATTGAAGAGTTGAATCCCACTGATATTTCTCAATGTTCTTCCATTTGCATATTTTTCCTTCTTCTTTTTCCACACACTCAATTAGCTCTTTGATCTGAGGGCCTTAGAGCTCATATAATTGCCCTAGGGCATACATCCCAAGGATCTCTTGTTTCATTACAAAGCCCATCTATGATCTGGAAAAGTTTCCTTTCCCTGAAGAAACCATGACCTAGCCATCTATTCAATAAGGCATAATACCTATCTAAGGCCATGTCCAAGGGCTCATGTTGTTCTTACTTCCACTCTTGGATCTATCTTCTCAGGTTGGACAGTCTTGCATAGATTTGGTATTTCTTGTTGAAAAGTTCTAGTATTGTAGACCATTATCAGATTTAATTTGGTCTTAATGATCTATACCACACTTTGGCTCTATTTATGAGTGTCCTAGGAAAGAGATTAAGCTTTTTCTATCCACTTTCAATGTCGTAGAAAGCACAAGCATCATGGAAGGCTTGTAAATGGTGTTGTGGATCTAAATCATAGCCTCTTGCAAATTTTGGAATATTATTCATGTCAAGCTTAGGTAGATGACTCTTTTTGCGATGCTTACAAGATATCTTAACTACCTTTGTGCTATGCATTAGGCTCTTAGTGGCTAGCAAGGGGTTACTATCATCAAACAAGTTGTGAGGGAAATTTCTATCTCTATTTGTTTGATCGTGATGATGCTATCTTTAATCCTTCCCATGGGTTCGATTCTAGTTTTTAATTTGACCCTTTAGTGAAGCTCTATTTCTATACCTATGTGCATCTTTGTCAGAACTAGACATTGAGGAGGAAGAGGAAGATGAGGAACTCAAAGAATTGCCATGGCTTCTATGGTGTTCCTTGGGGTCCTTTGGTTTATCGTTTCTAGGTTTTGAGGAGGTCTTAGGCCTTGAGGCCTTCCCTAATTCAAGACTTATGTCATATCCTCCAAGATTTTCTACCTTAGGTGAAGGTAGTCTTTAAGTGTCATCAAGGTGATCATGATCATAATAAACCCATGCATAAGGTTGATCACTTCAATCTTCTTCATCATTTATCTCGTTAGTTCTCTAATGAGTGTATTCGCTATACAGTGCTTTGTCACTTCCATGTGGGAGACACATTGTTGTTGGTTCTTGGTGTGTGTAAGCCAATAGTTTCTAAAAGATATATTGTTAATACCTTTTACAATGATCGTGTATAATATAACTAATCTAGATAACTAGCATCATCCCCAGCAACAATGCCAATGATGAGTAGTGAGGTACCCCTACACTCAACCATATGAATCACAAGCATTCATGCATGATCCTATCAAATTCTATAACTTATCTAAAATTGAAGCCGCTTCAAGACATCTTTTAATGTTTGTATTATATAGTTTGTCTTTTCTTGTAACATTCAACACTCATCTAAACATTCATATTTTAACCACACTAATTTTTTATTCATGCCTCTTTTGTACTACCAAACATTCAACACTATATAAGATAGTGGGCTTGATTGCTATCTTGATAAAATTTCTTTTCATGATTGATCCACTTTAATAGCATGATTTGTAATAACCGCTTTAATTCACTCTTCTAGTTCATTAATAAAAATGTCAAACAATGTTGGTGAAAGAAGATAACCTTTACTCCTATATTACTAAAAAATTAACAAAATTGTGTAGTTGCTTCATCATTTAATCTAAAAATTATCTCTTTTTATAAAATTTAGAAGATATTGAGTAAGCTAGAATTAACTTTAATTTTGAAAAGTTTGCCCATAATTGTTCTCTTACAATAGAGTTAAATGATTTAGTAAAATCCACAAAATATGTAAGATTAATTAGATGATCTAGTATAGAATGATTTCTTCTAATATCTACTTGATAAATTACATGTTAATTATTTCCTTTTGTCCAAGATCATAATTTTTTCTCTAAAATGGCACCTAATAATTTTGTAAACTAGTGGATAATCATGATCAATATATAATTATTTATATCTAATTTGTCTTCTTTTTTAAAAAAATATAACAACTTTACTAATTAATATCAACCCATTTTGAAGTATTTCATTAAGCATTTTCTAAATCTCTCTTTCGACTAACTCTCCACTACATTTTAATAATTTAGTATGAAATCCTTTTATATTAACAACTTTTCTAAAAGCTAATTTCTCAATTCCCTCTACTTCTTCATCGTTTGCAAGCTATAAAAAAATTATGAGCAAACAACTAGCTATGACATTTTTCTCAAGATGAAACAAATTTTTGTAGAACCTTTTTATTTGTGCAAATGGAATTTCATTACTTAAAGAAACTTTATTTCTAAATAAATTCTAAAACTTCTATAGATATTTCTTTCTCATTTGCATCATATTCTTTTGGTGCTCTTTTAAAAATTTTCGTATGTTCTCTCAAATTAATTTTATGTAGTCCTTATTCAAAAATTTTTTATGGCTAACCTTGCTTATAGATAATTTTTCTGAAACCACTTCCTCTTACCCAAAACATTTTCTTGCACAATGACAATTTTTACATCCTCTAGTAATATATCTTCTAACTAATCTTCAAACTTTTTAATTTTTAACAAATTTTGTACCTCTTGTTAAAAAGATTTTATATCTACAACTATAACATGTCTTCTTATTTTATGGCATTGTTCATAGTTAAAAGGCATTACTTGAATGGAAAACTATAGAAAATGGTTTGAAGATTCTATTAATTTATTACTAACCTAAAAGTCAATGATTCTTGGTATATTTTGAGGGGTGGTTAGTGGTAAATCAACACATGAACATCTTTCTTTTTGAAAAATAAAATGGAAGCTTGATAGGCATTTTTTAATTTCATTTAAAATGATAAGATCAAGGTCTTTCCCTCATTCTAACATGTGCTTTCCTTTTTCATTTGTTTCAATATCCTATGATGTTATTTTCCATCTAATTCAAATTTATTACATATCTAGCCATTCTTGATTACCTTGCACTATAGAATATGAATATCTTTAACGAATAATCCTTGTATTAAAGTCATCACATATATAAAATTTATCTTTTAATTTAAGTTTTCTATTTATCTCATCTTAAAAATTATAAAGAGAACATTTTTTTAAATAAATTTGGTTTGCATAATATGTTTCATCTTATGGGTGAAAATAACAAAAAACAAGGAATACAATGCATTTTCTCTAAATAATCTTCAACCAAATAGATTATTTATACTCATCAATCTTTTCCACCTTAATTGCCTTTTGAAGCTTATTTTTTTAAAATACAAGATAATCATTGTAATGGTCTCAAGATCTAACACTTACCACCTTTATTCTATTAAAATTTTTAGAATCTTCTTCTTCCCAAATTTCAAACACTTTTATCAAACTTCTTTAAGAATCCACTATTATATCGTATATTCATTTTAGTGGCAATACCACTATCTATATTCAAAAATCCACAATGCAAAGTGTTTAGGCATTTTTTTAAAAATACCTTATTTGTAATTATTATAATATACCGTATATTAAGAAAAGCTACCTTAGCCTCAATTTGTGTTTTTTTTACTTTTTTCTATTCTTCATCTTTCTTTGCAAGCTCTTCTTTTGTCAAATCTTTGTTTATGCAATTATTTTTCCTTTCAAGTTGATATGATTATACCAAACTTTTTCTTGAGTAGCTGAATCACTAAATTTCACAGTAATATGACAAAATGCAATATCCATGAGTGTGCATTATTAATATTAAAATTATTTAATCAAAATAAAAGAAGAAAATTATTATTATGCTTACTATATTAAAATAATTACCTCTTCAAATGTAACTATGTAGATACAAAGACTAATTTTTCTTATCCATTTTTATTTAACATTTCTATCAATTTATAAGTAGTATTTTTGCAATTTAAATTAATATTAAATTCTAAATGCTTAATGGACTTTCATATCCATAGTTAAAGTGTTTTTAATGAGATGGTTAACATGTTTAACAAAAGAATAGTTTACTATACTTCAGTAGAACTTAGATAAACACATGGCTTGGGTAAAATATAGCAATGAATAAAATGTAAGTCAAATTTAGAAAGGAGAAAACTTACTTGTTGAATTACTCTTCATTAGTAACTATTGAAGATATAATGCTAATATGTTACCACATACTTTATAAAATCTCCATTGCAATATGAGTAAACCAAAATAAATAATAATTGAGCTCTCATGAACATAGTTAGTAAAGAGTAACTTTATGACTTTCAATGTACCTTGAATACTTTTAAAGAAAATTTTTAAGAATATAGCTTGTATAACATTTGATTCCTTCTCTTTGAATTTACTATATATATAACTAATGTTTAAAAAATTATAATTATTTATTATTTTTAATTTAAAAGAATTATTAATTATACTTTTGGATTGCAACATTCTAAATAGCTATGATCTTAGATTTATTGATCACTATCATGATAATATTTAATGTCATCCTTTAGTGTCAAAGTAAAAGAGTGAATGGTACAAGTTTACATATTTATAACATATAGTTGAGAGAAAAAGGAGAACATTAAAATGAGTAAATAAGAATCATAGGTTTTTATATTTTAAAACTACAATAGAATGATATATTACATATTTATGTTATATAATTATGTATTTTTTTAGAACATGAGAATAAATATTTAAAAATTTTAAAAATTAAAGATATAACTTATTAAAAGAGACAACGCCATTATAGACTAAATTGCATAAAGTATAATGGGTGAGTAGCCATGTTAAAAAATGTTATTAAGACAATTCATAGGAAAAAATCTTATATCCTAAAAAAGGACTTTGAAGATAATTTGTAATTATATATAAATGTCATTACAAATCATATATTATTTTAGTACATAGACTAACTACCATTCATTCATAATGGGTGTAAACGTAAATGATATTCCTTAGATAAGGCTTCTAGGGCTCCATCCTTTAAGGATAATTACTATAGTGTGCATATCCTCTGGAGGGTTGATCATGTATAGCTCAATTATACTTAGATTGCTCCATAACATGCTAAAGCCTAAGCTTACAAGATCAAATAATATGCTCTTTTCTAGAAGACTCAATTCCCCATCCTGTTTCTTAAATTTTTCATCTTATAAGACATTATTTTTTGGTGAAGAAAGAGTTCAAAGAGCTGACTTATAGATATATATATTATAAAAATATTATATTTAATATACATATACTTGGTCGGTTTGTTACTCTCTGGAATCGTTGAAGCAACTCATGCGTGTGATATAAAGCAGCCTAGCAAGCCAAATCAAATTAACAAAATTATGACATGACATCATATAGAGTGTGCTTTCATGTAAGATTCAAAGTTAAGCATGCTTGAGCTGTACTTCCTGAGAAGTGCACTTTTGAAATCGAACGGGTGCAAAAGATTTATAAGGTGTCGGAGGTAATTAAAATTCTTTTGGTTTCGCAAATCACTTACTTTTCTGGTTTTGGACCAGAAACATGTAAATCTAGAAGTGAAATAAAACCTCTATGTTTCATCATACAATGATCAAAGGATTTCAGTATTAACAACTAATCAAAGGTATTTAGTGTCTAACAAATGGTCATATAATATTGAAAGGAAAATAAGAAAAACGCGGAGTGTTCCTGAATGATCTACATCAAACAAAGGGTAGAAGACAAATCTTCGGTCTCCATTTTTCTGCACATACCCAATGACGTACAACGATTTCCAAAGGACAGCAATCCTCAACTAATCCACGTTGCAAGACCCTGAACCTGGACATCTGCACAGAAACTTCAACCACTACTTGAACATTTAAAGTCATGATAATAGTCATAATATTATCTATCTTTTTTCCTCCAGGCCTTCATGTCATCATATTTTTCCACTGTTCAACAACGCATGCGTGAACAAAATCATAAAATACTATTCATCACAGCCACAAATCCATTAAAATAATATTCAACTACTTCTTCATAAAATATTCAACTACTTATTCAAACAAACACATGAAACATAACCAGCCGTTTTTTTTCTTCAAATCACAAACATGAGCCATGACAGTACATCAAAGTGATGCAACTAGTTGCAGCTTTTGTCCTCAAAGTTGGATTTGATGTCGCTTTCTCTTTCCTGTTCAAGTAAATGATGTACCACTAAGTAACTAGTAGGTTTTGAATCCCATATTTTATTCATCCTCAAGGTTAGATGGTCGTTGTAATGTCGTCTTTACCAGCGTCTGTGATATATAGCAGAGCCGTGCAGTAGTTGTCATTGGAAATACACCAAACCCATAAAAACTTTTGAGTAGCGATGTGGCCCTACTCCGCCAAAGAAAACATGTCCGCTAACAGTTTCAAGAAAAGTCATGTATCAGAAAATAACAGATAATGGGTAGCTTTCAAACTTTTGAATGAAGGTTTCCTGCTATTTCAGGTGAAATATGGAGAATAAAATATATTCGTTCCTTCTAGGTTATGGTGATGATGACTACTACACTAAGGTATCTATTAGGATCTTCAGAATTGCTCTCTCTGCGATCTTTGTGGTTGAAGCTCATCTCGGTGATGACTTTCAGAATAATGCTGCTAATATTCTGCTTTGGGTGGCAGAATGTGTGATGGAGTTGTGCTTCCAATCATGAATGAGTTTCTTCACTTGTTCTGGCTTGCTGAAGAGATTATATCTGATTGTCTTGGTGCACACAATGAATATATTCCTCTATCTGTTTAGGGTATCTTCACTGCAGTGCCCACTTAAAACAAGAAAAATATTTCCACATTTATGGTCCAAAGAAAAAAACATGAAATCAACAGGATCATGGTTTGCAATGGTTAATAAAGAATAATCAAAGTTAAAAAAAATTAAGCAAGAAGAAGGAAAGATAGAAAACTGTATGCTTGACTCCTTGTAAGCCACCTATAAAGCCAATCAACAAAATGAATGAACTTTGCATGTGGCATACAGGGAGCCAGGCATACAACTTACCTGTGTTCTTTTATGCAGCAGCCAGGGATAGAGAGACCACAGATTGATTTAGTAAGTCAGCCATAAAAATCTTTCTTTTGGATGAGGACAGCATCCATGCAGCCAAAATCCTGATGGCTGCATCTACTGCTGCTGAAGCAAGGATTCAGCAGGAGGAGGTTGAGCCGCCCCGCCCTCTCACACACCTGCTGAGTCCAGGGACTATTGTTGAAAAGGGGAATAGATGATGATGAATCTTATTAGGGTTTTGCGCATACTTGGGGAGGAAAGCAAGAGATGAGGTATCCAATATCTGTCCCATCCCTGAATGAAAATGGAGTTTCAGCAGCAGGCGGTGGAGCGGGGGTTGATGTTTGGTAATGAGCAGTAGAATCCACAACCAACAACAGAATAATATGGGGAAAGATGAGATCAAAGGCAGCAGCAGCAGGTGAGGTGAGGTAATGGTAGTGGCCAGTGCCACTTGTGGGGAGGGGGGATTGTAAACATGGGAATGGAATCCACAGTCCAGAGAGAGTCCCCTTCAGTTGACTTTGAGCCTAAAACGAGGCAACGACTGCAATTTATGGTGGGAAGGAATGTCTGTCAAGCTGGCAAGCCCAATTGTTTATTGTTTCAGAGTGAGGATGCTGGAGGGACTCGAGAAAGTGGAAGGCATGGTCGGTCCTACACTGCTTTCAAGACAGCAGGCAAACAGAAAGAGAAACAGTTCTCCATGTGGCTGTACAAGAGCAAGATGGACATGGACTCAATGGTTTATTTATATAACCTTTCTCTAAGTAAAACCTGAAATTTTCCCTTTAATTATGGCAATGATCATGCCATGTCTCCAAGGCAGAAGACGATTGGAGGGAGAGGGAGAGGGCGAGGGGGGAAGCTCACCGGGCATGGAATGGAATGCAATGAAAAACCAGTAGTCAGGGCAAACCACCAGCTTTTTCTTTTTAAAAAGGAGGCAGAGAATTGCACATCGATCCACATTGAGCTTTGACTGCTTTTTTCATTGATTCCTGAAAAAACGGTTTGACTAATGATAACCCTAAGCAGCAAGTGGGAAAATCAGCGGAAAAGAGAAGAGAGAGAGAAAGAGGTGGTTACCAAATTGACCACGGCTTCGTTATTCCACAGATTTCAAAAACCTTTTTTGCCCATTGCCACCCATGACACAAACACTTACTAAAACAAACCCAAAACCATGATTTTAAATCATTCAATTTCCGCCACAATCGCTAACCTTAACCAAACAAGCATCCACAAAAAACCAAGTGAACCCAACCAAAGAGAATGAACATGGACAAAGAAATCACACCAAGCATGAAAAAGAGACGAACGAATCCCCAAAACCAATGCCAAGAAAAACCCAACTACACCACTCCTTCATTCATATGGTCAACCCAAAACACATAAACAGGATGGGGCACAACAGTAATTTAGTCATGGGGAGCTAGTCTTGAAAAGTTAAACTACTCACATTCCAACCACACTCTGTGACATTTGTCCCATGAGGGATTTCAGCTTTAATTTGGTTCTTCTACTTTCCCCATCACCACCACCACCTCCTCTTGCTGATCAGGATTGTGATGATGATGATGATGATGATGGAGGAGGGACGAAGAGCCTTCAAAGTGTGGGACAGAGGCACTGCAGCCAAAGGCACAGCTCAGGAAGGCACTGGTCTGGTAACTTTTCAAAAAAGTAAGGATTTTGTCCTTTCGCCTTTGGAGGATCATGGGATTCTCCCTTCTTCTTCCTTGAAATCTCACACAAGGCCCATGCCCCTGCCCTGTCTGCTACCCCATTCAGCAGCATTCCAAGCTGTGCATGCCCATCAAACAACTGTCTATCTGTCCCAAAAACCCTAGCTAATTCTCTCTGAGACTCCATTTTTAAACCCAGGAAGCTTTTTCCTAATCAGGAAGCTAATGAAGCATTATCAATATTATTCGCTTGCTGCTGCTGCATATATCCTTGCAAATTTTCTCACTTAATCTCTGCTCTGAGTTGTTCAGAGAGCCTGAGAATCCCTGCCATGTTCTGATGAACTTGCCACCCATTGCAGAGACTGGTCAGAAAAATCTCAGAGCATTTGGCTCTTGTAACTTTGTGGGGAAAAAGAATAAAGAGAGCAACTGATTCCTGGAAACACAGAGATAGAGATATGCCTTGCTAGTGGGCTGGGCTGTGACTACTGACTGACTGAGGGATAGGATTAGACATGCATGGCTAGCTGGCTGTGCTCATGGCAGAAACCTGTTTGTCACATACCCAAAAAATTCTGTTTTTTCTCTTTCCGTCCTTCCTTTTCTCTTGCCTGTGGCAGAAAAACCACCTTTCTCGTTCTTTCTTTCTCAGTTTGCATCCATATGAATATGTTGGGAATCGTGTTGTTTGCTTTGGTTTTCTGGGTTCCATCTGCTTGCTCCTGCTGCTGCTGCATCATCAGAAAAAATTCTGCCGAACCGCCATGAATGGTGCTTTTCGATTTCACTGCAGATGTCGCTGTTGTTATTGCTACCTCTGAATCGGTCATATAACCACACGCGTGTGTGATGGGGATGGCTCATAAGCAAATGTCTACGTATATTTCCTCTCTTGTTTTGCTTCTTGTTTTGCTTCTTGTTTTGCCTTTGGAACTGTGGCAGAAGCAGAAACAAGAAACAATGCACTGTGGAAATGCCTGTCTTGAAACGAAGGCGGCAACAACAATATCAGTTGGGGGCATCTTTTCAGCTTTATTGGCATTGGGTTTTCGGGGTTTTCTTTTTCTTTCCATGTGATTTGTGGTATTTCTTTTGCCTTTGTTTCCATAAATGAATACCATCCTCATGAAACTAGAAATTACCCGAATCACCAATCCCACGCCAATACCAAAGATTGCAGTTTTGCCACGTAGGTACCACTTATCCACCTTACAAAAATACCAACAATTTATAAAGCTAAATAAAGTTGTTGCATGAAAGATCAAAAATCATTGGTAGGATTTCTTTTTGCCATGATAGGCCAGAAGCATAACACGTCATTTTTAACGTATTCCACTCGTTTTTCAATGCTATGAATGAAATTTTAAACTTCACTTTTTGTTTAGATTTAAAAAAATCTTTGGCCACAACATCACCTATGTAAATTCAAATCACATGAGACTGACATAGATTATATCACGTCAAGTTTATTGGGGTCATATTCAAGAGGAAACAAAACTCCAAAGGTGCAATCCATGAGTGGAGACAACAATTTGGCCACGTATGTTGGAATGTGATCGAATATTATGCAACCGTCTATCTATGCCTTCCACAAATTTGTATTAAAAAAGCTAAATGCAAGACAAAAGTTGTTTGAATATCTTGTCGGTTTTGAAAATGCCATACCTTAGCAAACAAAATAACTTTGGGTGTTACTTTAAAAATGTATTTTGTGCCTTAGGATTACATGGAGCAAGCAAAATATCTTAGGAATGTGCATTCTTGTTAGTTTTCTAATCTACTTTGATTACATTACATAAGGGTCATCATTTAGAGGCTCAATGCTCATCAACACCTCATGGCAAGCACTTTCCCACTGCACCTTACCATCATCAACACATCGTGGCAAGCACTTTCCCACTGCACCTTACCATCATCAACACCTCGTGGCAAGCACTTTCCCACTGCACTTTACCATCAATTCAAGTGGTGGTCAATTTTTGGTTATATTACATATACTCTCAATATATCCACTTTTTGAGTACTTAAATAGGAATAATAATCCATATATTTTCTCTAACTTGACAAAGAGCTTTAGATACAAAGATATATAAAGAAGATAAGGAAACTTATCAGTGATAATAAACCATAGTTGCCAAAAACCAAAAAGGAAGCAAAGGTTGCCTAGAAGAAATTGTTTACAAATCTTAATATTAAAATATACAATTTCAAATATATTTACCTAAAAAATGCATTGAAATTGAAAATATTTGGATAAAGATGAAAAGAAAAGTGCATTTACATTTTGATTTAATTTTTCTTTTTTTTTTTAAATTTTAATATTATAATTTAATTTCATAACCTTAGAAAACCTTTCAACATGGTAGCAATAGTGAACACTAGAAGTAGATACTTTTTATTAAATTTTCAAATGGTATTTAATTTCATAACCTTAGAAAACTTTTCAACATGGTAGCAATAGTCACTATAATGGCTTTTCTTAATGAATTTCTATTTTGAAAATAGAAAAGGTGAAATAGTGCAAATTTATTGTGTTTTTAGCAACAAGGTAGTAAATTGTGTAATCTTCATCTTTGCTCTTTGTAATTAAACACATCTCTATAATAAATTAGAAAAAAGAGTAAACCATGGAAATAAAGGCTAAAATAGGAGCATGATGAGATGAAGGTAAGGTATTTAATTTTTATATTACATTCATAATAATAAAATTATGAATAATCATGATATTATAACTACAAATTTTTTTATTTTCATAGTAAAACAACATTCTGATTATATAAAATAATGTTAAATAATTAATTTTATTTATATTCTAGGGAGAGTCTCATTTCTATTTATTAGTTAAAATATAATTTTAGTTATTTTAAGTATAATTTCTTTTTATATGTTAAATGTAGACCCTTGGAATATACGTGATAAGCCTTCTTAATGAGCTACACTTCATTGATTTTCTTAAAAATATCATTACTTTTTATTATCATTTTCTTTCTAGAAGATAGACAATATAATGAATTAAAAAATATAGCATTTAGATTTTTACTTTGCTTTAAATAATGAGTATAATCATATAAATAAAATATAAATAATGGATATAGTCATATCAAGAAAATTATTATTTTTAATTTAGTACATAAACCAATACCATCTTCCAGAGCTATTTGAGTGTTTTATAAACATAGAAAACTTGACATCATAAATTTAATAATTTTATGCAGAATCTATGTGAATACCATTGGAAAGATAATAATTCTAGAAGGTTGTATTCTATAAAATGTAAAGAAAATATTTGCAAACTAAATAATATAATAAAATATTTGAATGTGAAATTGAAATACTCTTTGATAAAAAGATACATGTTAAATTATTGGAATCTAGACTTTTGTGGATTTAATGCATGTGCAAAATAAAATGGAAAACCTGGAAAGTAAAAATTTTAAACAAGAATTTAACTCTATAAGGGAAATTTTCTAATTTTATTCTATTTTTAAAGCTAAAAGCCCCTTTGAAAATGCATTTTGAATCAATAAAAGGAGGTCTTTTTGTTTTATAATGCATGCAAGAAAATGGTGCTCAATTCACACATGAGGCATTTTCATGTTCTACCAAGGTATCTATACATCATTAGGATACATATAGTCAAATAAGTTTAGCTTTCACTATCTTCCATTCTTTTCCTCTTAAAAGTTCTTTATATTTCATTTAGGTGTTAAGCCAAAGTTTGATTCACTTGACTTTTTACTATATGATCATGAGTTAGTGTTGCATAAGTCAAAATTGGTAAATGATAAGATCTATTAATAGTACTAATCCAAAGAGGCCCTATTGTGATATAACAAACAACTAGACAAATCATAATCATATTAGCCTTGTCACAATCAAATTAAGTATAGAAATAAGAAAAAAAAAAGTTATCAAAAAATATGTTCAAATACCTAGCATACATTGGTTTAGTTAGCTAATAAAGAGGTCCACATGAAAAAGTAAATAAATATGGATCTATAATTGATGGAAGAAGAATAACTAAGCAGTAAGAAGAAGAAGTATATCAAAGAAAAAGGCTTCATTCATAGTTAACAAAGATGAAGGAAGATTAGTATCCACAATAAATAAACCTGAGTGAAAGTTATTTGTGATAAAAGATGGATAAGACAAGGTAGAAATACCAAGATTATAATATGATAAAGGTTCAAATATGATGATGATTTATATTATACAATGTTATTAAATCTATGAATAAGCTTTAAAAATATGTTAATATAAATGACAAATTCAAACAACTTGCATGTGAAATAATTTCCTTTTTTATTGATAATAATAAAAAATGAATAAAGAATAATCGACTTAAGATCATAAAAAATTTAATAAAAGAGCAATTAATATTTGATAATGAGACAAATGTATCAAAATTAAAGAATGAAATATTTTAAAGTCCAAAGCATGAAGTAACTATGCAAGAAAGAGAGATTTCCTAATTCAAGAATAGTTACTATATCTTTAAAAGAATCCTAATTTGGAAGCCATTTGCATGAAAAAAAAAGGTTAGACTACAATTTTAAGATTTGAAGAAATGTTACAGAAAAATTGTTGGCTATTAGAAAGATACCCCTTGATCTATGAGGTCTTCTTTCTTGTAGAAGTTTGACTTTTTACCTCTTTTTGGATAACCATGACTAAACCATGAGCTTTAGAGTGGGTCACAATAGGCCTTTGAATGAGATAGTGACTTGACCATGGGTTGACTATGGATTGTGTTCAATTCTCAAACTTTCTTATTTGAGATGTTAGGCCTTGGTCATGACCTTATCAAGAGTTATAACATATACCATCTTAGTGTTTCAAATCTAGGAGCTTAGGTTCGTTAATTATTTTCTTATGCTAACGTACATTAGTATAAGGATATATTTTGACAAAATATGATCTATAATAACAATAAGATGTTTGATTCTAGTAGGAAACACTAAGTTATAAACTTCTATAAATCTTGGGGTGTACCTATGTTTCAATTATTTTAGGTTCCAACAATGAGGTGTTAGTTTACCGGTATGAGTCTTAGCCTAATAAACCTAAGTCATAGGTTCAAGTCTAGTAGGTAGCACTAAGTTATAAGCTTCTATAAATTTTGGGGTGTACCAATGTTTCACTTGTTTCAGATTGCAAAATCCTCATAATATCGTTTATATTACTAGTGAATTATGCCAGTATAGTCTAATGCCTTTTATTTCATGTTGTTAAATTAGATTTTGAGACTTCTTGAATGATATTTTATTTTATACTTTAAAATCTTAGGGCTTGAACCCTTGACCCCATATTTTCTTGTACTTTTGGATACATTGGTATTTTCTAATTTATTTTAATTTCTCTTTTGAGTTTAATTTTAAAATATTATACTAATTCTTGTAGCTTCTAAGTTGGATATGCTAGAAGGATGATGGTAGCTCATTTCTAGTATTTTATTTATATTTTAATAATTTATTTTATTCTAAGACTTTTGAAATAAAGTAAGAATATGGTTATGAAACCTATTAAATAAATATTTGAGGTTTATTTTAGTTATTTTTTATTTTAACTTAGAACTCATGTTTGGATATGTAAGCTTATTTTCATATTTTCTTGGTAACTTGACCCACTAGTTGATCATTGGATCCTTTTGTGAACACATTTTTTTCTATTTTAGAAAACACATTATTATTTCTTTATTCTTAGAATTTCCTAAAACCTTATCTCTTGTGCCTATATATACTTGACAACACTGGCTCTTTTGGTATTAATTGTGCCTTTTGCTCTCTTCCATTCTATTGCTCATGGCTATACATGGTAGTTCTCCTAGAAATTTCTAGATTTGAACTTGGTCCTAGTTGGTGAAGCATTATTGATTTCTTAAGCTAAAGGAAATGTTCTTTCTTCCATTAATTGATACATGTAAATATTCCCTTTTGAACATGCTTATCTTATGTTTTGCTCATGCTTTTTATTATCGATCTAATCCTAGTTATCTATTATTAATATAACTCTAGTTTTTTTATTCTTTCCATAATTCATCATTTTTGTAATTTTTTGCATTATGTTTTGACATCTTCTTCTGCATGCATCATCTTCTCCTTGTGATGAAGGTAGTTGTGGTCTTTAAGTGCATCATAATCTATGTTTCTTTCCATAATTCATCATTTTTTTTAATTTTCTGCT
Organism: Gnetum montanum; assembly: GCA_015680685.1. Classification (NCBI taxonomy): domain Eukaryota; kingdom Viridiplantae; phylum Streptophyta; class Gnetopsida; order Gnetales; family Gnetaceae; genus Gnetum; species Gnetum montanum. The sequence goes on from MNCI01037976.1 coordinate 347,732, forward strand.
TTGTGTTTTGACATCTTCTTCTACATGCATCATCTACTCCTTGTGGTGGTGGTAGTGGTGGTCTTTAAGTGGATCATAACCTAGGTTGCGATAGATCTATGGGTCATAACAAAAGTAATAATAGAGTTTCAATACATTCTCTAGAGTGGTAACACATGTACATCATCTGACATTAATAGTGACCTTCAACAACATTGGCTAGTTAACATTCAAGGCTAGTATAAACATGTTCGTAGTGTTGAAAGTTAGGAAATATAATATTTAGAGTTGATTTATTAATAAGATTTATAAAAAAGGCTATTGAATATGAAATAGTTAGGTCCTTATCATGAAATTAATTTAGAGGATTTTGTGAATGTAGTAGCATGTTGACTAGCTAGTCTTATCATGGTAAAGTTGATTTAGAGAATTCTATCAACCTAGTGATGTATAGCTCACTTTAGGAACCTATAGGTAATAATGAGTAGCTAAGAAATTAGGGTAGCTATAGGGTTGATACTAGCTATAACATAACCTATTTTAGAGATGCATGAGTATTTCTAACCCAATAGTTGATCTTGTTTTGGATGAGGACTAGTTTAAGGTAGTATCAACCTTGTAGTTATTGTTGGATTTTTAAAGTAGAGGACAATACCTTTTTATTTTTATTAAACAATAGGAGTTTATTTTAATAACATATAGGAAATTTATGCATTCGTGAATAGTTGTAATATTATTTTTGTCCCAATCCATATATATAGTTAATTTTTAAAGTATTTTTTTTTTGTTATGGGGGCTATATTGTATTATTTTTAGCAAACTTCAATCCACTTGTCACATACATATCTAATAAATCTCTTGCAATTTTGTATCAAGGAATCATAAATATAATTTAAGTAATAATTTGAATATTTCATCATCAATTCATCATTATTCATCAACATCATTAATCATTATTATCTCAATCTTAAACCTTGAATAGTTTGAATTAGGAATATTCACTATTTTGATCATAGCTTAGACATTTTTGAATAGTTTTTAATGATACTAGATTTATTAAAAAGCTATAATATGTCACTACATGTAGAAAAATTTTAGTTTAATATCTATTATAGTATGAGAGAAATTACCTCTATAATGTGGTAAATTTTTTGAATCCTAAATTTTTACTAGAATGAATGATAGTAAATGATTGTAATATTTATTTCTCATTGTACAATAAGTTGATGTAATATTAGATTTATTTGAAAGATAATATTTGTGAAAATATTTAGTTAAAATTTTAACATAAGAAACTTAACAACCTTTGAGTTATCATCTCTCAAAATTGCACTACTAGAATTTCTATGTTTTATGATAGATTAGAAAGAACATAATATAATCTTATCTTTTGGGTATCTTTTGTAGTACTTCCTTTTTCTAATTATAGAGAAATTCATAATATTTCCAAAAATATAAAATTTATTATTTGATTTACTATAAATTCAAGATAACTAAGAAATTCTTTTGCTATCTAAAATTCCATTACTTGGTATTAAAATGCCAAGTTTACTTATAAAAATGAGTATAAAATACATAGCTAGATGCTCCATCATCTTCAATGTCTTTTAAGATTTCAACTTATGGATAAGAATGATGAAAGGACTTCTTGAACATAATGACTATTGGGAAATAGTTGAAACAAGTTTCAGATTCATCAATGATTTTGAAAATTTCACTAGATCACAAATTAAAGAATATGAAACAAAAAAGAAGAATAATAATTTGGCTCTCATGATGCTATTAGCTACTATCTCATAAGTTATTTTTGGTATAAATAGTCTTCATACCATTGTTAAAGAAGTGTGGGATAATCTTCAATTACAATACAAGGAAAGCTTGAAAAAATCAACAATTGGAGTAACTAATCTATAAACAAAAATTTTATACCCTAGAAATTGGAAGAAATGAAATGATTAGATACTTATTTATTATAATGTATGATAGCTTACAAAAAATAGATTAATATGGATGTGGATATACCAATTAAAAAAAGGTTTAGAAAGCTGTTCAAGCTAGCTACATAGATCAAAGATTTGAAAAAATGATGGAAAACATTGCTCTTTAAAAGGACTTCAACTTGCTTAGTATCAATAACTTAGTTGCTTAAGTTAAAAGCTTGTAAAATATGATGAAGAACAAATAATCTAGTGAAGATAATCAAGCCTACATAACTAACCAAAGAGGAATAGGTAGGAAAGTAGGATTTAGAAGGAGAGGACGATTCAATTATTAGAATAGAGTAAAAAAAAAAACATTAGAAGGAAATGGTGTTCAAAATACAAGAGGAACAGGTTCAACTAGAGAAAGAGGTAGATTGAATTAATCTAGAAGATAAATATAGGGTTAAGATTTAGTACCATATTGTAACTTTTTCAAAAGAAAAGATCATATCATTGAGTAATGCTAAACTAGAATCAGTTTTGAAATAATACATGGATAAACTTCATAAATAAAATGAGATAATCCCTCATCATCTCAAAAGGATACTCAATAAGAAGAGTCAAGTAATTATGTAGCCTTTAATTCAATTAAAGAAATAATGCAAGATTCTTAAATTATCCTTATCCAAAATCTTGCATGAAAGGCTTGGTTACATCTCTTATCATAAAATTGAAAGAATGATCAAATAGAAATAAGTTATATAAATAAAAATTTTATATATTCCTCAAGATACATGTGAGACTTGCATACAAGGAAAGAAAACTAATTCTCCTAAAAAATCTCATATGATAACGAAGGAAGAACCATTTGATCTTCTACACATGGATCTTTCTTGGCCAATGCCCACTGTTTCAATAGGAGAGGTATACTATTTCATGGTCCTAGTAGATGACTACTCAAGATATACTTGTACTTACAATTTGAAGCAAAAGGATGAAGCTATCAAATACTTTGAAAATTTTCATAAACTAATTGAAAACTCCATGAATATTAAGATTAATGTTATCAAATTAGAAAAAGGAGAAGAATTCATACATAAAGAATTTGGAATGTTTTGTAAAGAAAATGATATATTTCATTAAACCACATGTAAATATAGCCCATAGTCAAATAGAGTAGCTAAAAGAAAGAATAGAATATTAAAAGACATGACAAGGTACTTACTAAAGCATGTATCACTACCTAACTAATATTGGAGTATGGAAACCACAAGATCTTATTATATTTTTAATCAAATTATCACTAAAAGCAATGAAGACAGATCTTCATATGAATTTCTATACAATAGAATTCCTAACTTGAGTCATATGAGAATATTTTGATTTCATTGCTATGTAAAGGCCCCAAAACAACTCATTAACAAAATTGAAGATAGAGGAAATAAATGCATCTTTCTAGGTTATGATTCTCACACCAGCGGATACACTTACTATGATCCAATGAATTAGAAATGGCATGTTTCTAGAGACATTATATTTGATGAGACAAAGTTTAGTACAAGTGATTTTTTCAAATAATAAGAAAAATCATACACATATCAAAGTTCAAAACCTTGGGTTTAAAGAGATCATACTCAAACTAAAATGCTAGATAAAAATTTTGATAGAAAAACTACAAGATCTCATAATATTACAAATATGGCATATTTAGCAATCTTGAGTCAACCAATGAATGTCAATAAAGTCATGAAATTAAAAGTTTAGAAAGAAGCAATGGACAAAGAGTAATGCATGGAAATTAGTTGAAAAACCAAAAGATAAAAAGGTTATTAATTGCAAGTGACTATATAAGAAAAAGTACAATGAGAAAGAAGAAGTTACAATATACAAAGTAAGACTTGTGATAAGAGGATTCAAACAAAATAAATACATTGAATATGAGTAAATATTTTCATTGATGGCTATATTTAAAATCATTAAACTCATTCTATCCATAGTAATACATGAATATCTAAAGGTCTAACAAATGAATTTCAACTAGCATTTATAAATAGATACATCAAAGAAAAAGTATACATTACTAGCCTGAAGTTTATGTTATCAAAGGAAAAGAGAACAAAGTGTGCAAACTTAACTGAGCTCTATATGGTCTAAAGAAAGCACTCTTAGCTTGGTTCTAGAGAATTAATAACTATCTCACTAGAAAGATTTATCAAAATTTCATGTTTGAACTAATACTCTATTTCAAGAATGAAGGAGATGAATTCATCATCATATCACTATATGTAGATGACATTATCTTTATTACAACTAATAAAAGGCTAGTAGAAGATTTCAATAATGACATGAAAAATAAATTCAAAATGAAGAACCTTGGAGAACTCAAATACTTCCTAGGAATTGAAGTAAATAAGTATAAGGACTAAATGAAGATTCATCAAACTAAATACATAAATTCCATCATTCAAAAATTCAATATAAAGAAGGAGAAGCCACTCAAGAGTCACTTACCATACAATTTAAAGTTAACCATCAAAGATAATACTCCTCTTATAGATGAAATTGGGTATAGAATCATGATAGAATCACTTTGGTTTCTCTACCATACTAGACTAGATTTAGAATATGCAACATCATACTTATCATCCAGAATCATGCAAAAGCCAAGAAAATCTCACATGCAAGCACTTGTACATCTCCTCAAGTATGCATATTAGATGTTGATTGGATAGAAGATAATGATGATAGAAAATCAACATCTGGAGGTCTCACTATGTTTAAGAAAAAACCAATATATTAAAAATCAAAGAAACAATCATCCATTAACTTATTCACTTATGAAGTAGAATTTATTACCATGGTTGAATTCCTCCAACACATACTTTGGCTAAATAAACTTCTATCACATTTAGTATTTGAAGTTTATCTTCCTAAAAATTTATATTGTGATAATACAATAACAATTTAACTCTACCAAGAATATGTGCATCACAGAAAACCAAAACACCTTAACATTAAGTACTATTTCATGAAGCAAGAAGTGAAAGAAGGAATCATCAAACCCATTCACATTAGTTCAAAAGAGAAACTTGCTAACTTAATAACAAAAAACTATTTATCTCACAGGGTTAAGTTTCTTAATGAATCTATAGGAGTTCAAAGCATGACAAAGAAAGGAAAAAGTAAATATGAAGAATGAAGATTGCCTTTCACTTTAAGGAGGGATTGTTTCCATTTTAGAGTAGAAGATAAAAATTATATTTTTATTATACAATAGGAGTTTATTTAAATAAAATATGAAGAATTTGAAAATTTATTGATAGTTGTAATGTTATTTTGGCCCCAATCCATATATATATATATTAAATATTTTTTATCATTGGGACTATATTCTATTATTTTTAGTAAAGTTTAACCCACTTATTACATGTATATCCAAGGCATATCTTGGAAATTTTTATCATCAAATCATCAATATAATTTCACAACAATTTAACTATTTTAGCATCATTTCACCAATTCATCAACATTCATCAACACTAGTTATTATTATTTATGCAATCTCAAAGTTAAATAGTTAGATTTGGGGACATTCACTATTTCAATCATATCTTAGTCATTTTATAATATTTTTATTAATTCTAAATTTATTAAAAATATAGAATAGGTAGATACATGAACTAAGATTTTAGTCCAATATCTCTTGCATTTTGGGAGAAATTAGCTCTATAATTTGGTAGAGTTTTTGAATCGTAAATTTTTACTACAATGAATGATTATTAATGATTAGATTATTTTTCTCTCATCACAAAACTATTCAGTATGATATTAGATTTATTTGAAAGATCATATCTATTGAAAGGCATAGGTAAAATTTTAGCAATAGAAATCTAACAATATTTGAGTTATCATCTCTCAAAATTACACTGCTAGAAATGTTGTGTTTTTTGATAGATTGAAAACAACATAATATAAAATTAGCTTCCAAATATATTTTTTGGTACTTCCCCTTTTCAAATTATAGAGAACTTTCTAAGATTTCTAAATATATAGATTTTACTAGTTTATTCCTTGTAAAGTTAAGATAACTAAGAAATTATTTCACTACCTGAAATTCCTTTAGTTAACCTAATTTTTGATGTAGTAACTCATGGAATATTACTAGTAATGAAAATACTATATGAATAGATAAAAAACATATTAATGATAAATTTAACGAACTTGATTAATGATTAATTTAATTATTTTTGATTCTAAGAGTATTTTTTATAGCATGAAGCCCATCTTCCTGCTTGATTTAGGAAGTTTCAAGGTGGTTTCTACTATAGTGAAGATGTTTTAATCATTCCTACATGTATTTCCATGCAAGTATTAAAAGAAGCCAAGAAGCTAAGCTAGGAGATGATCAAAGGATGAATGGCTTTTCATAAGAAGGTTATCCCTTAATGTATTTTGCCTATGTTTTGGTCACTCTATGAATTGTATTTATTTTTGATTTCTAAATTATGTTGTAACAAGACCTAAGTTGGTACAAATATTCTAATATGGATTTTAAAGTGATTTCTAAGTTATTAAAGCTTTTAAGTATTTAAATGCTTATATGGTTTTATAAGGGTTTAAGTTTCTTAAATATTTTTAAGAGTTTAAGTTTAATATACTTTATTCCTTACATGAATTTATAAATTATCTAAGGTAAAAATTTAGGTTGTGACATGATTAGTAAAATATTGGAAACTAAAAATGGCAGGACTACTAAGCATGACTAGGATGTGGCTCACAACAAGTGATGGAAAAATACCTTAATGTTGAGATATCGTGAAGTCAAAAGGGCCACACTAGCTAAATGAAGTTTCTTTATAAGGAGTGAGTACATTGCAAGTTAAGAACAACTCATTTAATAGAGTAAATAGATCTAAAAGTTGTTCTCAAGCTATGACTAGTAGTTTGGTCATGATTGAGCATGAGGACATCATGACTTGTAATATAATTGGAATACAATACAATGTATGAAGTATGAGTTGAAAGAAACATGTGGGCTACAGTGGACAATCTAGGCAAGTCTTGCATGGCCCTCATCAGGGCATGTGTGCCCTTATTTAGGGCTCACATGGCCCAGGAGGGACTTGTGTGGCCTAGTGCCAATGTAGCCTAGTTAGGCCTACACTGCCCCTACTAAGGCCTCCATGGCCCTCACTAGGTCCTATGTTATCCTCACCAAGGCCTACATGGCCTAGGTAGGGCCTATGTAGCTCACGTGGAGCTTGCACCACCCTTACCATAGGTTGGGTTATCCTTAACATGGCATAAGTGGCAGTGGAGAAGGTTTCTTGTAGTGGCATTGGAGGGGACAATGATTTATGGCACTGGTGGTATCTTTAGTGCACTAAAAGGGGTGATGATTTCCAATGTTGACAATGTTTGCAATGCACCAGAAGGGGAAATGGTTGTTGATGCTGGTGATATCTATGATGTGATGGAAGGGGAAATGATTTTCAATGCTAATGATGTTTGTAGTGCATTAGAGGGGCAAAAATTTTTGATGCCATTGATTTCCACAAAGCACCAAAGTGTGTAATAATTTTTGGTGCAAGTGGTGTTCATGGTGCATTAGAGGGAATAATAATTCCTAGTGTTGATGGTATCCATGGAGCATCAAAGGGGATGATGATTTTTGATGTTGAAGGTATTTATGGGCCACTAGAGGGGGCAATGATTCTCGATGTTGATGGTACCTACAAAGCATTGGAGGAAGTGATGATTTTTAGCACTGAAGATGTCCATGGGGCATCAGAGGAGATGACAATTTTTGACATCAATGATGTCTAAAGGGCATTAGAGGGAGTGATAATTTTTAGCATTAACAAATAGCGATGCTAGGAATAGTAGCAAAAGAGAAGGTAGGTAAGGATATACATGGTGGCAATGATGCTAGTGTGGCAATAGAGAGACAAAAGATGTGCATGGTAGTAGGAGGTATTGGGTGCAGGTGTAGTAGGGTGAAGGCAGATGATGATGTGCAACAAGTGGCATCACAATGATGAGTGGCTGGTAGTAGGATCATGTGGAGCATTGGATTGGCCAACATGATGTGGATGTCTTGATGCTATGGCATGGGTCAGAAACAAACCCTAGTTGTTAGGGTTAGGGCCATGATCCACAAATTATTTTTTAAGTAATAACTTTTTAGATCAGTAATTGGATTTGAACCCATAACATCCCCTCCATCATTTTTTTAATTAATCAAAAAATTCTTTTTAGATTGCGAGTTAGATTTGAACCCATGATCTCCTGCTTCACAATTTTTAATTAATTAATAAAAAATTTTATGATTAGGGGCTAGATTTGAATCCATGACCTCCCACTTCATCATTTTTAAACTTTTTATTCTTATTTTATTTGATAATGCATAATGATAAACTTTAAACATTGATATCTCCCAAACTGTAAGTCCAATTGAGATAAAATTTGTACCATTGAAATAATCTTGATGAGTACTACGAGTTGGATATGGTTTTAAAGTCCAAAAACTAAGTTGGATTTTCAAGATTTTTGAAGGATGCAAAGTAGCTTATTTTACCAAAATGACATTACTAGGTTGATGTCTATAGACAAAATAATAACTTATAAACGACTTGGATTTGATTGTAAATGATGTACCATCCTTGGGATAGGAATATAATATTCATATCTTATAATTGGACAAGTATGATGGCTATACTTTCTCATATCATAGTTATACCCTAATGAGGTACTAAGGATAAGATTATGACAACATTATTCACCAAGTATTGGTTTTCCTATGGGGATGCGTTATTCTTATGGATGGATTAATCCCCTTATTTTATGAATACTTAGGTCTTAGGAATGATGAATAATGTCAAGTTACAAGAAATAGATGCTTAGGATACTAAATTCTAAAGAAGACAAGATCAAACTTGATCATGATTACTAGTCTTAGAAAGAAAGTTAACAATGTCATTAATTAATCAATATCACTACAAGATGGATAAGAGTTACCTTGACTAGTGTATCCTTGTCTTACCAAGTTGTCATAATTGATGAATCTAGATGAGGCATAATTAGATCCTTCTCAGTCGATGATATTCATGAAAGAATGTTGTTCTAATCCATTATTCATGAAATTAATGAAATAGTATCTTTTGGCTTACATAAATTATTTTGGACATGTGGCACATCTGGTGGTGATCCATGTGGTTCATCATTAGGTTGTAGTCAACTCATGGTTTTGAATAACCCTTTTGTTGTGGATTTATTTGATACTAAATATGACATCCAATTCCTATATGTCATGGAAAAAATCAAATATATGTAATATTTGACATTATGCATAGAAAAAATAATAGGAAAAATGTAGAAGGAAAGAGGAAAGAATGCTTTATTGATATGGAATAGTGTATCTCAATCATGATTTGAGAGTGTTCCTTTGGGTTTTCTTCCTTCAACATCTATCCATTAGAGGCAATCCATCACTACCACCATGGTTAGACCTACAACTAGCTAGAAGGGATGGCTAGTCCTCTTCCTGTCCCACTTCATCCAACTTTTGTTACTTGCCTTTTACTGACTTCACAACTCCATGCTAGCATGACCTCTAAGCTTGGGTATAAATGCCTTAGGTTAAATCCCCAAATGTCACTTTGAGAGATATGTCCATTATTACAATGCACACCTTTTGGATTTCAATTACAACACACCTTTTCAGTTCTTGTTACGATAATGATAACACTTGTTCAGAAGAGACACCATCTTTGTTATGTAGTAGCATGATTTGGGAATGGAGACACTACACTTCAATCATTATCTTTTAATTTCTTTAAATGTTTCAATGAAGTATGTTAAGAATGATGGCTACATAAATAGATTTGGAGGAGGTGCTTAAGATCACATTTAACTCTAATTATCGATACAAATTACCTTATCTAATCTACCTATAAATCAGAAAGATGAGAGATTTGTAATTTCAACATACAAGAAAATGCTACATAAGTACTTAGTGTGATCTCAACTTATGGATGATGGATACTTGTATCCTTGAATAGTTCAAAGGATGAGATAAGTAAAAAGTAGTACACATTATCCATATTTAACTTGACTTTGAATTTTCTTTTTCTCTTATTTTTCAAATACCAAAAATGTATCTTTTAATACTTCACATGAACATACTTGGAGAACACATGGATCTACCATTATACTACATATTTCCAACATGAAATAAAATATATACATCTATCTAATGACATAGAAAATAAAGTGAATACAATACTAAAGAAGCACATATTAGACTACAAATATTATCATTCACTCGTTTAGACTATGATGGGATTCAAATAGATGATTTTAATTTTCTTAAGTATAATCTTCAGCTTGTGATGTTGCAACCATTTTGTGAATAGATCAACTAATTGATCTTTACTTTTAATGAACTTTGAAGAGATGATATCTTTTTGAACCTTATTTTTAATGAAATAGAATTTGATTTCTATATACTTGAAATACTTGTGATGAATATGCTTATTCAAGAATATAATGATAGATGTGTTGTAACATCTTAGTGTTTTGAACCTAGGATCTTACATTTATTATTTATTTTATTATTCTTGGTCCTTAAGCATAAGTATATATTTAAATAAAGGATAACTGCTTGGAGGCTTAATGCTCATTTTATGAAGTGAGGGTCTTGGGAGGGGTAGTATATATATTTAAATATAAAAAATATATTTAAATGTATTATATTATTAATATATTATATCTTGCTAAGGGGAAGGGAGAAGGGAGGTGTTAGATCCAAAAAAAAAGAGTAATAATATTAAAAAAATTCAAAGCATATTAGATCATTGAAGAGCAAGTCTAAACAAAAAGCCCAATGATTTTGGGGATGTCTATTTAGATTTTCATATTTACAACCAATCTTGAAAATTATTCCTTTTAGTGTAGGAAAAGGATAATGCCTTGTTCATATTCAAAATTTTCCTTAGGGAGTTTTACTTCTTCCCAAAGGATTTCTTATAAAGAAAAGAAGAAAACTCTTTCTAAAGATAAAAAATACATCAATCAGTAAAAAAGAATAAATAACAACAAAAGGAAAAATATTTCCATACAAGAATCTCATAAACAAAAGGAAATTGATATTGTAGAAAACAAATTAAATGTTTGACATTCATGCGAATCCTTTTAAACTAAATCTGTAGCTAAAAAGTTGTGAGAATCTAGTATTTGACTCATGAAGGGACATCATAGTTATGATCTTGCTATTAAAACATAGCTGCATACTAAAGCTTTTAGATAAAGTAGAGAACAAGTAATCAAAGAATATTCCAAATGAAAAGAAAGAAAGTAGAAAAAGCAGGCTAATCACCTAGGATGACTTCATTGATGCTTAGTTAAAAGTTATTAATTCTAGATGTTCATTTCTAAGAATGATAAGAAATAGGATAGTAAGAAAAACATGAGAAAATGAGTCTTCACTTCTACAAAGAGGATATTAAGGGAAAAAATTTCTTATATGTTTAATATAAGTACTAATAGAAAAACCTTGATGAATAAGATACTATTAAAAAAATACAAATTTTAGGAAATGTAAGAATTCTTCAAATATTTTTCATTTTATTTATTGAAAAGTGTAATGATAATTTCATCTTTAGGCCTTATTAAATTTGTTATGAATAAAATAATTCTTTGTAATAATCTCATAAGAAACTTTTGAATTAAAATGTAAAACAAATTTGCCATCCTTTTGTAAACTATCTAGAAAAGACTAATGTAAATCAATGTCAACTATAAATAAACTCTAAATATTAGAAATTAATTATTTAAAATTATATTTATCTTTATATTCAAATCATAGAGGTTAGAAGTTATATTTCAATTCATCCATCTATCATGCATAAGTAGATAAGAAACTAAAATTATACTAAATTTGCTCTAAGTGGTATATAATCTAGATTCATTAGTAGCCTAAGCTCCCTTATTAAAAGGAAGCCACCATGGGCTAATTTGCTTAAGAATATCTTTTGAAACTATAATATGATTGTAAATCTAATATTTACTTATCTTTCACCATGCCTTTCAATTTTTTTTTAAGAATAGGAGAATTAAAAATAGAAATGGCCTAGAGAAAAAGAAGATAGTGAAGAAATTTATTAGAGGATCAATTATTATCATTCTTATATTTTTATTGCATAAGTATATTTCTCAAAATGAGCATCCAAACATCATATCCATTAATGCATTTTTTAATTTATTTTATAGTAAGATAAATATTTTTGTTATAAATAATTAATGATGGCAAGTCCTCCATGTGTTTTTCTACAAGTGCAAATATCCAAAGCAACTCTAGAAAAATCATTTCTATGTTACTTAGTAAACTGAGAAAATGAATGGATAATATGATCAATTCTATCATAAGAAAATCTTGAAGGATCCAAACAGCTAGAGTAATAAACACGAGTTGATTAAAGAATCTTACTAGTGGTTATTACTAGTATATTATACTGTCTTTCTTATGCTTATACTTATGGTTATGCATCTTAGGGTTTGAACATTTGACTTCTTACTTACATGTATTACATTGGAATTTTATGATTAGTACATCATTGGTGTAGGGAAACTTCTTCCAAACTTCTTTGTATCCTTATAAGAAGAAGAATATAGGCTTCAAGTAGCTTGGAAGATGTCTTGAACCTTTGTAGACATCTTTCCTGAGAGTTGAGATATTAGAGGAGACATCTTTCTAATCATATAGATGTCTTACCTAAGAGCTAAGATGACATAGGAGATGTATTCCTAGCAATATAGACATCTTGCTAAAGATGTCATTTTTCCAAAGAAGATGTCTTACTTGAATGATGGATTTGTTAGAGAGACATCTTATTAAGCTTGTAGACATCTCATTTGATAATGAAAAGTTCTAATGGATTATCTCCAAGATGTGAAGTAGTCAGAAATATCATGTTTAATATAGGAAATATTTACCTAGGATTTTATCTTTGTGTTTGATAAATATTGGATTTGAATTACATGTTTTGAAATGAGAGTTTAGAGAGAGATTGCAGGAAAGTGATGTGTATCTTGATGATCAACTGTGTGTGGTGGTATTGATCCTAGATCTCCATGTTTAGATCTTGGTCCCATGTGAGAAAACGATATAGTTTAATTATTCCTTGCATTAAGTTTGATCATGTGTGTGGTTATCAAACCCCATGCTCTACAATATCATTAAGTATGTAATTATCTTGTTTTTTCTAAATTAGATTCCATTGTATTTGTAATCTTATTTTAGTTTAATATAAGATAGCTAGTTTTCTTATTTTTTATCAATTGAATTTTCTTACATACTATATGAGTTATGCATGTTTCAAAGGGTTATAGTAAAATAGAGTAACCTTACTCTAGAATTGGTATAAGAGAGTAGGTTTGTTGTTGTTTGGAATTTGGTTATGGATTTTTATGTTTGTTTTAGATGGCTCCTAAGAATAAAAATGTTCAAGCGCTAAACAAATACATGGAGATCATGAAACCTAACTTTTAGTTTTATGGTTGAATAATTCAATGAGATTAGTTGCAAGGTAGATAGGAATGTAGGTCCAAGTCACATTAATACTCCTAGCGATGATGAGAATTTTTGTTAAAATGATGATGAAGAAGTTTCTCAGCCTAGCGGAGTGAGAGTATTTAAGGAGAAAGAGAATTCTATCTATGGGAGTGTGAGAATCCATTAACCTAGAATTCTAGGTAAAGAAAATCCAAATTCTTATGTCAAGACTCTAAGAACTCCATCATAGACATCTACTTCATATGAAAATCTTGATGATAAACATGAAGCAAGGCTTACTATAGTATTTAGAAATACTGTAAGGTCTTTCTATGTAACATTAAAAATTTTCAATGATATAGAGAGAACCAATGCGTCTACAAGGTGGATGAAGACACTTGATAAGAATTTTGAGTTAGAAGAGATATGAAATCAATTATGGGTATTAATTGCTAAATTAAAATTATAAGGTATCACTTTAACTTAGTGAAAAAGTAATCCTAATATTATGAAAGGAAAAATGGTCAACCTATTAGGGATTAGTATTTGATGAAATATAGGTTGAGATGAAATCTTGAATAATCTAGATAGAGAAAAGAGATAATAATGAAGCTTAAATTTTTTTAAATGGAGTGATAAAGATATCAAATATTTTTACATTGAATTTTGTGAATTATTCCATCAAGATAAGGTAAAGTACGAGGAATATAAATAAGCTTCAATATTTCTTAGAGATCTCAAGATGACATATCAGTATGAGTTGTCAATCTATGTACCTCGAATCCTTGATGAGGTTTATGATTTGGTACTCAAGGAAAAAAAGAAACTTAATGGATTTGGGAATAAGAGTTAAGGTAAACTAGAAGGAATATGAATAGTATAGTTATAAAAAAATTTGACCCTAGAAATCAAATAAATCTACATGAAATAGTTTTACCTTAGGATCCATGAACCTTAAAAATAATTTGAGGTACCTTAGGTGGTCTTGTTAATCACCTATGGACTTAAGAGATTTGATACTAAACGAGAATAAATGAAAATGGATGAGAAATGAGTAAACAATAGATCCAATGCTAGATCTGTGAGTGAATTGAGAGATAATAGTAAAAATAATAATAAAGAGATGTGGCTAAAAAAACTACAAACTTTATATTAATACTATAAAATGTAGCACAGGTTTAGAAGGTATAGATAAACTAGCTTTCAAGGCCTAAGAATATAAAATTCTAGAGATTGTTTTGAAACTACTGTTAGAGATTTGGTGCATAAGTAGGTAGGGTGTGTTCTATAGCTAACTTGAATAGTTCTAGCTTGATCAATCTACTTCTATGAGGATACTATAATAACGTCTCTCTATTCACAATGATCAACACTTGGAGAGAAGGCTCTAAAAGATCTCAAGGTCTCTCTCTGTCAACAAGTCTTGTATGTGCTAAAAAGATCCTAAAAATGATTTTGATTCTTTCTTAAATAGTTCATGATTTGATATTTCTTTATTGATTTAGTTCTAGCAAGTTTCTTGGACATTTACATAGGGTTTTTGACTATCCACACTAGCCATAACTATAAAATTTTTTACATATACATAGGGATTAAGAAGTGTAGCATTTTTTATATGAATTGATCACGTTTTTTATCATAGGGATCCAAATACACTGGCTTAATGTAATTAACAACATTTTTGAAAATATGGAACATGAATTATACTTTACATGTTAAAAATACACTAGGATTTTAACATGGTTGCAAGATGAATTTTTTCAAGGAAAATCAAGACATTTGTTTTTGCTCTTAAATTTGATTAGAATTACAATCAAAGTTTATCCACAAGAATTTTCTATTTATAATATGAATTTTCTTTGAGATATTTCATTGGATCCCCTTTATTGATGTTTTGAGAATTGATCTAAAAGACATCAACAAATAATGTGAAATACTACCACAAGTTTGTCACCAACCCTTCTGTCTCCACACTTGATTTTATAGCTATCGAATCATGCCAAGGAGTACTTATGATGGTGAACTAAGGTTACAATGGAATGATGAGAATTTGGACTAAATACGTGGCTACATTGGCTATTTGAAAATGATTGAATAAGCTAAAAAATAATTCCAAAAGTTTTGACATCATGGTTGTGAGGTAGTGATGTACTTATTGGCTGATGAGGGCTTCATGCTTCATTCTTGAGCTATCAGTTACTAATGACATTTAGAGAAACTAGTGCTATGTTATAGGCTTCTTTGGCAACTCGACTCATCATTTTTTTGAGCCATTAGTTATGTCTTTTTAAGCTACTTTGACTTCTTGGATTTCTTGGCATTTCTCCCTTTTTTTTGGGAGTGAAACATTCTTTGGGTTTTGATGCCAATGTTGAACTTTTGTTATTTTTGTTGAATGAAGTGTTTGTAGTTTTCAAAAAACCAACTGATGGAGCATATTTTAGGAGATGTCACATGGCCATGATACATGAATGTCAAACATATGTTTTCACCAGTAGCAAGGTGTGAAATAGTTGCATAGTTATGTCTCAAAATGGGTAGCGAAAATGATATAGGGAAAGTATCATTGGCATGGTCAAATAGGCTAATATTGAGATCATGTGATAAATCACTCCTATGATGAGTCATACATTTGTGATGTTTTTAGGCTCTTCCTACAAATACAAATTAAAGACAATAAGAAAACAAATCAAAGAAACATGATATTACAATAGGCAACATTAGATAACAAGTAAACATTGGCCACTATGAGACATAATTGATAGAACTTGTGAATGCTATATCCTATTTTGTAGATTTGTATAAAGTGTGCAATATGTTGAGACCAAAGAGTAGAGGTCACACTTGCTTGTCATAGGTCACAAAGTCCATCAGCATTATATATTTTGTAAACAAAGGTAAAAAAAGACTAACAAAAAATAGGACAATGATAGATATACTAATGTTTAAGATAGGAATGGTTGACTTAATTACCCAATTCATTCCCATCTAGATTCACTATCTTGAAAGATTCATTACCATCAGCCTTGGTCACTAGGAAAGGTCCTTTCTAATTAGCTGAGAATTTGTCTACATGTTCATGAATAACTTTAAGAACTTACTCCTCTTCTTTAACATTTAATTAGTTCAGATCATGATGGTAGTACTATCATTGTTTCTCTTGATATTTTTTAATGTAAGTAAGTACTTGCTTTCTTTGCTCTTCCACTAAATCTAAATCAATAGTACACAACTTATTATTTTACTCATCATTAATGTAGTTAGATAGAGCTACCCTCAAAGATGGAACCTACATTTCAATAGGTAACATAGCTTTAGATCTATAAAAAAAGCTATATGGTGTGACATTGGTTATAGTTCAAAATTTTTTCCTATAGGTCCATAGTGCATACAAAAGTTGTTCATGCTATATATACTAGCTATTGTTTAGCATTTTCTTTAGAAGATTAATGATGAATTTGTTACTAGATTTAGCTTGGCCATTGGATTGTGGTTAATATGGTGAGGAAAAGGAATATTTAATGGATAATTATTAACAGAAGGATTGCATCTCATTACTACTAAAGTATGGTTCATTATCTATGAAAATGACTAAAGGAAGGTCAAAATACAATACTATGTTATCTAGAATGAATTTATAGACTTGTTGTGAAGGTATTTTCCTCAAAAGAATAGCTTTAATCCTCTTCATGAAATATTTAGTGGCAATGGAAATAATGCTATGTCCAACAAAGAACTTAGAAGTTATAGGGTTGATTATGTTAATTTCCCATCATTGAAATGGCCATGTAATTTGAGTAGTATGTAACTCAGTTGGTGGCATGTGTATAAGGTTGTTGTGCCATTGATAAATGTCATAATTCTTTACTTTTTACATGTTTTCCATATAAGACCAATAGTATCCTAGGTGTCTAATCTTAGCAACCGTCTTACATGTCCTCCACATATGCCATTGTGTGCTTATTGTAGGATTGTATGGACTTTTGCTTTGTTCGAGCATACTAATAATAATATGTCATCATAGGACTTTTGACATAATGTGTTATCAACCTTAATAACATATTATCTAGATCATTTGAGTATGATATCCTTTTAAGTAGTTATATTTTTGTGAATGTTCATCATGCATGAGGTAGAACTTGATATCATCATACCATTTATGTTGAGATATGTTACCTATGATTGTTATAGAAGTGTTTTTAGTGTTTTACATGATGGGACAAGTAGCATTTTCCATCATGAAAGGCAATTTGCTAAATAAACCAGACATAATAGTTAAGGCTAAGGTAGCAATGATGTCAAAAGGTGTACTTTTAGCTTAGGAAATATGTTGAATGTTGATGTCTATAAGTTATTGAATAAGTATTTTTTCTAGGTTACAATATGGTTGTAAATGTTTAGATTTGCAAGTGTATACTTTAGTTACTTGGTTAGACACTAATTGAGAATCACTTTTTACAATCAAGCATGTAAATCCATGGTCACAAGACATCATCAATCCTTTGTACTCTTCCACATTGTTGGTGCATGAGAACTCAAAATAATAGGAAAAAGATTGGATTTCACCAAAGGGGAGTGTGATGATGACAGTGAAACTAGCTTCATGTGTAGTTAAAGCCTTATTGAAGTGTATAATTTCCTCCTATCCTTTAAGTACATTGTTTGTAATGTTGACTTGCTCATTAAGAAACTCAAGATCTATGACTATGTTGTCTAAAATCGAAAAAGCAAAAAAGTGGTTAACTAGTTTGCTATAGCTTGGCCTTTAGTTGAGACTTGTGTCACATATGATAGATCAAACTAAACTATTATACCCTTCCATTAGGCTATTTGACTACTCTCAAGGATGTTAAACATAATGGCCCTTAATACATTATCTTTACATAAGATGTTGACTTGATTCCTAAAGAGATAATGTCTTCCAACTTTAATGTATCAAGTCTCATAGGCTATTGGTGCATGTTTCAAGTAATAAATTCATAGTTTTCTCCATCATTGCATTCTTGACAAAGAAAGAAAGATATGGATGTGTTAGAGATTACAAGGTATATGAAAAATGGTTTATCATTTAGAGATGGATATATGATTGGAAACTTAAATAAATCTTGCTTAATATCATCAAAGGATACTTTTCATTGATATGTCCATTCATAATGAATCCCCTTTTTAAGAAAATTTTGCATGAGTTGTAACTTATCCATAAGTATTAAGATGAACTTACGAATAAACTATAATCTACCTTGTACAACAAATAGCTTCTTAAGGTTACGAGGTACTAATAAGTTGGTTATAACCTTAAACTTCTTGGGATTGACATGTATTTCTACTTTAGAGACTATAAAGCCAAACATTTTTTTGGATTTAACATTGAATACACACTTATTAATATTGAGTCAAAGCTCATATTTGAGATAATGTTGAAGAACTAAATTTAGGACTTGTGCATGGTCATTAGATACCTTGGATTTTATATTGATATTGTCAACATAATCATTCAATAGGCCTAGCATGTAGTCACTAAAGATGTAGGTCATGATTTTTTGGTATGTTTTGCTTGAATTCTTTAGAATAAAGACATTATAGTATAAAAAATGGTTCCGAAAGAGGTCATGAAGGTTGTATACAATTGATATTTTGGGTTGATCCTATGTTGGTTGTATCTTGAGAACTCATCCATAAAGGATAATAATGCATGATTGATAATAGCATCGATAAATTAATTGATGCTAGGAAAAGGAAAGTCATCCTTAATGGTTACTTTTTTGAGATCATGAAAATCAATACATATGAGAATGCTACCATTCTTCTTAGGAACTACCACAATGTTGGATACCCAATCTACATAGTCAATAGCTCGAATGAAGCCTACTTGATAAAGATTTTTGAATTCATCACAAAAAACTAATGATAAATCTGGCCTAATCTTGTGAATCTTTTATTTGATAAGCTTAATGATATAATTGAGTATGATATTATGTTGAACTAGGCATGGATTAAGTTCAGACATATCTTCATAAGACCATGCAAAAGTTTTAATATTAGCTTAGGGTCTTGGTGATGTCTTGGGTAAGCTGAGGTTCTAGTGAGAAATTTAGTTTCAATGTTTTCTCCTCACCATTATGGGTTGTAATGGGGAACTCTACTAGGAAATCCTCTATGATGTCTCCAGCCTCTAGGTCAAGAGTTTTAACTATATAGTTAAGCCATTCTAGATTTTTCTCTATTGAGGCTATGTGATCAAAAAGGCTTTTAGGCTTATGATTAGATATTCAAAGTCAATTGAATAAATAACATCATCGAATGATCTACTTAGGTTCAAAGTTAAGTTGAATTATTCCTACATCTTTATATCTTAATATTTCATGTTAACAAAAACATATTAAATGGCATTTGCATGATATATTTATCAAATATGATAAAAAAAAGAAAAATTATGTAATAAATAGTATTAATATTTTATTTTGAATATTATATTATCAAAATAGAAAATAATTCAGTAGAAATATTAAAAATAAATAAAATAATGATATTTTAATATCAAAATTAGTCAAAATAACCAAATATTCCCTATTTTTAGCATGTTTGGGCTAGTGTGGTAGCATGTGAGTAGCTTGTTTCGCTAGAACAACATATTTGGGAAAGTATGTGCAACATATAGATCCTACATCTTAGTTACATGGATGAACTTGGAACTAAATTTTTTTTTATCATATCCATCTAAAAGCCATAGGATTGTATTGTAATTTATTGTGATTGAAGTGGTAACTTACTAGATGTTGCATGTAATTCCTAAATTTCACTCTAGATTTGGGATGCTACACATTGGGAGCATCTACCCTTCTTCATTTTTCTTTTGAGATGTCAATGAAGGAGAAATTTTACTATAAGTAAATTAATGAAATAGCAATGGATGGTGTTCCATAAGTGTTACAGTAAAATGTAGAGAAATATGTTAAACATGTTTTTGTGCTTTGCTGTAGCTGGTGTTTATGTGGAATATAGATCACCTTCATTGAACATTATCTTAATGCTAAAAATCATGACCAACAAATATGTTTATGCAAGAAAATTCATGATAGGCCTTTCAACTTTAGTTCATAAGGTCAAGGAAAATGCTACTCATTAAAAACTTCCCAAAGATAAATACAACTAAAATTAAATATATCAATCCAAAACATCTTAATAATAAGACTTCATAGGCAAGGCATTATTTTTCAATTGAGGAAATAATAAGTGAACATAGTTGATTTTATGGCTGGTTCACATGGAACAAACTCTATTTAAATATTTGATAATGTAAAGTGGTAGGACAAAAATTGCAAAAAGTAGCATAACTATGCACAAGGAAAATAAGTTTTAATGCATGTATAAGAGAAAGAAAAGAAGGTCATTGTGTTAACCATTTTTAGGCCCTAGAAGGCCATTAGGTTGCTAGTTTTAGGACTTAGCAGGCCATGTTCCATACTTTCCTAGCAAGTATGGGATAATTTCAAAAGAGCACATAAGGCTATAGCCAATATTGAAACATGATATAATGTTGTAAAGGTAAAAAGAACTATCGACAAAAGGATGTATGAGAAATTTACCATGAACTTGTTGCTTGATCTTTGAGAGATTAAGGAATCCTTTTGGCATGATTCTATGGTCATCATTTATCTTGTTTAGCATGACTAGTTGTAGGTATTTTCATTGATTTTCCCATGTTGTAGAGTTGGCATTATTTACATCATTGTTGTTCTCATTGATGGTAGCCCCAATTTAAGTGTCAGGAGATTTTTCTTGAAGCTACACCTCTAAACCTTGGTCAATGTTAACATAGTTAACCAAAGGTAGCAACACATTATCTTCATGAATTAAAATTTCCCCTCCCTCATAGGGAAAGTGAATCTTTTGATGTATAGAGGATGAGACTACACAAAACCATGGTCCTTCTAGAATCAATTTAAACCTAGGTGTCTCTTTGACTACTACAAAGTTGGTAGATGTGGGAAATTTCTTATCAACCATGTAATCCAGGGAGACAGAACCTTGCATCACTACTTGTGATCCATTGAATGACTTAAGTGCTAAGGTAGTGGTCTCCTAGATGTTCTTGGTTAGGCCTAGCTTGTCAAAAATAGAATATGGTATCACATTTTTGGCCACCCCATCATCCACATGAACATGGTGAACATTGTATCTACCAACACACATGGCAATAAGAAGAGGAGCAAATAGCACTTCTCTATTTTTAGAGTCAATTTTCACTTCACTATCATGTAAGTTGAGCATTGGTTGATGCCTATTTTCTCTAAGTGAAGCTTGCTCAATGTTAGAGTTGATTGACTCTTTGTTGGTGGGCATGCCTCCACTCATAGGAATATAGGTTAACACTTGAGCTAGTGTGTTCCTATGAGTAGGAGAAGTCATGACCACGTTATACAAGTTTTGTGATGCATCCTTTTTCTTATAGGATCATTTGGCTTGGTCCATTGTTAGAGGAAGGTCTTTTCCTTGGCTTGTAACCTTTTGGCCTTAGTGGTTCTAACCTCCTCCATTCATCCCAGAATTTATCTCTTAGGTTTCAATGCATGTGCCTTAGGATCCTTGTGCATAGATGCATTTGATCTTGATGTAGGTCTTAGTTGGTTACCTTCAGTGGGCTTATTTTTTGGTTTAGTGATAGGTTACTTTTTCTATGGTTGTGACAATGGTTCCTTGCTAACTTCTAAGCTATGGACCTTGATAGATGAGATTTGGTCATGGGTCATTGCAGTCTTACTTGTTGAAGGTGAAGGAACTTAGATAAAAAATGGTTTTTTGGTCTTTAGAGGATTAGCAACTTAGTGATTATGTTATGATGTTGAAGCCACTAAATGAGGGACATGTATGATGAAAGGCTTCTTAGAGCCAAAGAAGGTGGTACCCATATGAAAGATGGCTTTCTAGGCTTTGTATTTTGGGATTGTGATGGAGGATTTGAGCATTTGGTTTATGTGAATGAGGCTATAGTATAGGAGTTATTATGGGCTTTTGGAGAGTTGGGCTCATCTAATATCAACTTTCTATAGTCTATTATCTTCTAGAGGTCATCCTTTAATGCTATGAAAAATCAATGTTATGTATAGCCATTTGATGATAATAGCAATACCTATCCAGTCTAAAGTACTTTAGTAGCTTAAAATCATCTTTGGTAGCTATTGTTGGGTCTCTAGCTAAGTTGCAAAGATGATTGTACATTTTGTAAGCCTCTTCAGATAGTTGCTTATGTTGTATATGGTTTCCTTTAAGAAATTGTTCTAAGATCTTAGAAGTTTTTAAAGGAAGCCTTGTGTACTAAGACCTATCTTTACACCCAAAGTTTGATCTTAGTTGATTTGAGGTGTAGGAAATGGATGGTTGTGATGATTCTAAAGATGTGTTGCATGATGGTGATCCTCATCTCTCTCCTTTTTTTGAATCTTATATTACTATAGTGATGATTGTGTGTTCTTACTTGGTTTCATTCTTATCCTTTCTTGCATGTTGGTTTTTATAGGCCACATAGGCCAGATCATTACTTGCCTTAATTGCCTTCTCAATGTTCTTGGTTTGCAAGAAGGCTTGGCTTAGTAATCGAGGCTCTAGGTAGTACAACATTAACTTAATAAAGTCATTTACTACTTCCTTGTAGATGGCCAAGAGGTGGGTTTCAACAATAGGATATGGTATCTTGTTAAGTTCCACTTTGAATGAACCTTTTAACTGGTTCAAGTGACCCCTACCTCACCTTCATTAGTTGGTCCAATGTGGAATCCGACCTTAAGTTATATCTAAAGTAGTTGATAAATTGGTTTATTAAGTTTTCAAGGGAAGAGGTGGAACCTCAAAGCAAGGCTTGATAAAAATATAGAGCCTTTATCATTAGAGACATGGGGAAAATTCATATTACTGTGTGAGGCCAAGCTTGCAAGAAGAGACAATTAGAACAAAAGGTTACTAAATGTGCATTGGGATCGCCTTCATCATTGTATTTGGTGTAGTTTGGAATAGTTAAGCTTGCAAGAAAGATTAGTTGAGACATCATGGGACTTATATGATCATCTTGATAGAAATCTAGAACCTTGACCATTTGAGTTATGTTGGATTTAAGTTTTTTCAGCTCTTCATTAGGGTGTTGAATGATTTGAAAAGCTTGATCCAAGCCTTGGGGCATCTCCATGGGCTATGATACTTGTGTTGATAGTTGAGGAAGAAGTTGTAAGATTGGTGGCATCATGATGGGTTGTGATACCAAAAGGAAAGGTTGGGTTATGGTGGTCATAGGCAGGCTAAATAGTAAAAAAGATGTTTGAGTTAAAACTTGTTATATGAAGGAAGTAAAGGATGTTTGTAAAGCTTGTGCTACTTGGGGCTCCAATGGGGGTCCCATCGGTATGACAAAGGGAGATGGTAAGGTAGACATCACTAACACTAGGTGAATGGAGTGAGGTTGTGTGTTAAAATGCATTGATGAGAACAAGGAAGTGGACTAGGACACAAGTTATGTCTAGTATGTGGTGATGATGGGTGTGAACCCAAACATGATAGGATGGATAGGAGGAGAGTTGGATTAAGGGATGTGTCCCATCATTGAGGTAAGAGACATAGGGCAGGGTGTAGTTCATTGAAAAATATTTCCAATAAAGATGTATGGCTCACGTTTAGCCTCAAACTTTTCTTCATCTCCTTATTGATCCTCTAAGCTAATTCCCTTAGTAAACTCATAAACCTCTATGATTAGTGTGACCATTTCTATATAAAAGTTTGAGAGGGGGGATTTGGTCATAAGGGGGTGGAATGTGTTCTTTCCCATCCCAACATATGGTTTCAAACTGACACTTGGCATTAAATTTGAAGCATGATATCAATAGATTGGATTGTATCTTGGAATAGAAAAAGTTGTAGAACTTCTCATTAATGACTACAAAATATAGGTCCTTTCTCCTTTGCCTAAGAGATTTTCTTTGATTTTCTACCATGGGGTCTTTCAGGCCATAGATGTGACTACACTCTAGTTGGATGTCATATTTGTCAATTTAAGGGGTAGGATGATTGCCTGTCTAAAAGACATTGTCAAAAGATACTTTTAGGCTTTTTACTCTTTTTAGTAAAAAACGTAGTAAGTATGATAATCTATTAATGTAGTTGGCCAGAAATAGAAAGGTAGTGGGAAATGGCTACTAATTGGTGAAAGTGGAAGAAAGAAAAAGTAGTTTATCTACTGGACAAAAATAGGTATCATAGTAAAAACAAAATGATGTTGAATGGAATGATGTCAAATGGAATGACACTGGTTGGAATGATGTCAAATAAAATTACATAAGATGGAATGATATCAAATGGAATAACATCAGATAGAATGATGTCTAATGGAATGATGTTAGGTGGAATAACATCAAATGAAATGATGTTAGATAGAATGGATGTTATAGTAGATGGAAAATTTGTAGCAAAATCCAACTCTACTACTATCACTACACAAAGGCTTGTGAAAGAAGGTTTGATAGCCAACACTAGTTTTAAAGGTATGATAGAATAATGGAAGGATAGAAAAATAGTATAATTGGTATTAAAAAAATGGTTCAACCTCATTTATGGCTAACAATTTAGATGGAGGCCCTCCTTCTAGTGCCAGAAAACTATTGGAGTTGGAAATCTTGGTTGTTAGAATGGGAAACCAAAAGATCCAAGTGTCAAAACAATTTTAATCTAAAATCCCAAGGGCCTCTAAAAAACAAGATTTAAGGTATCCTAGATAGTTTTACTGATCACCTAGAGACTTACAGAATGTAAAAAAAAATGGTTTTGAAATTGTAAACATACCTAAAAATGTAGATAGAAGTGACCTACTTGAAATGAAAATGTACATGGAAATGGCCTACTAAAAATGGAAACATAAATAGAAATGACCTACTAAAGACAAAAATGGAAATGAAATCATAATTATAGAAATAAGTGTGAAAACAGAAACAAAAATCAAAACTTGCACAACATGAACAATCAAATTTATAAAGAAATATAAAAGAATCGGGTTCACGATGTACAAGTTTATGCCAAGGACACAAGAAGTTGTCTACCAAAACTTGAAGTTTTTTGGAGAAGGCTGCCCCCATGATCTGGTTTCTTCCTAGTTTCAACCTACTTCAAATTTCCATTAGTTTTTGCTAAAATTGTAATGTGGGAATGGGATTGTTGTTCCACATTTGGAGCAATGGAAACTACTTGGAAATCTCTATGTTCAATGTAGTCCAAATTTCTACTACCAAACGACACTACTACCAATGGTTGTGGTAAAAGATGCTAGGTGCTCAAAATTCCAAGTGTTTAGAACTACTATATAGGATTTCAAAAATGCCACAATTTAGAACCATTCTAAGGTGTTAACGTTGGGTATTTATAGGGTAGGATTTCCATTTTTGGGTCTGCCATTAATTAACATTAATTACTAACAAATTGGCATTGATTATGGGTTGCAAAGGTTATCTATTGCCAACATAGTTGGTTACCTACTATCAGGGTAGTTGCTATTTATGATAATTCTAGAATGGACTACACCCACAAAACCCATCCATTTACCATAAATAGTAAATGAACTTTTGTGACTACACTGGTAGTGCTTTCACTATGTTGGTAGTGGTCAATGATCATCTACTATTAGCATAGTTTTCTTTTATAGTAAGTCTAAAATGGGTTATAGCCACAAAATCCATCCATTTACTATAAATAGTAAATAGACTTTTGTGACTATGTTGACATCATTATTACTACACTAGCCTTGGTAGACTACATTGAAGGTATTGGAAAATGGAAAAAGTATTGGAAACTATGGAAATGGTGGAATTTGTTGGAAAGTGTTGAGCCTAGTGGGGAATGTTGTCTACACCAGCGATTATTGACTTAGAATGACTACGCTGGTTGTTGTTGACTTAGAATGACTACGTTAGCTATTGTTGGAAAACTAGAAATTTCAACAATCCCAATGTTGCACTTCTATTGGGTCTTGGTAGTGACTATGTTGGTTGTACCTATTTTGACTACTAAAAGTGTAGGTGCTAACACTACTGAAAGCATAGTTATAGTGACTACTAGAAATTTCTCAAGTGTAGTTGGGGTTATACCCCTACAAAAACCCATGGAAATGCCATTTTTAGCCATTCTAAAGGTGTTTTTGGCCTTCCCAAGCTTGAATATGGACATGGGATACACTTTTCTACTTGGGAAGCAAGAAAATAATAACTTTTGAAGTAGTTTTTGGCCTCACAAAGTTGAATTATTCAATATTGTAGCTCAAAGAATACATATCTAACATTTACAATGAATCCTTTCCCCAAGTTAGGGAATGAAGGCTGAAACATGAAATTTGGTGGTGTTTCAATATCCATACATACAAAAGTGTCACACTAGCCAAAATACATGCATAATTAATCATAAAGATGCATATCCTCTCGTACAATCTTTCTTCCAAGTCTTATGCTTTAACATTCTTATGAAAAACATGAAAACAAAAAATAATATTTATCAATTACAACATGAAAATTGTAGGAAAACTTTTCTCATAACCAATTTGAAGATTCTTAGTTATTGTCATTCTTGTTCTCATCTTTCTTGACTATTTTCCAACTTGGAACTACCAACTTGAAGCTTTCCTTGGCCATATGTGACAACTACAGGCTCAGTAAGAAATATTACTATCATGTTTACCTCTTAAATAAGACATATTCTTTCATGGAAAGATGTCTCATATTGATGCTAGATGTCTCCTCCTATAGCAATACATCTTCCTAGAGATATCTCTAATTAGGACAAGATGTTTCCCGACCATTTGGAAATCTCTTATCATATCCTAGCTCTCGATTCAAAAATCTTCCAAATCATCAATACATATTCCTAGTTTTTCAAACATAAAACCAAATACCTATAGGGATGAAAAATAAGCTTGGAAGAGATGTCTCTATACCAATTCTTTCACTTTTCAAAAATTGAACTTAGGTAAACAAGGGAGTAGGGGTAGCAGTGATCCTCCACTTAACAAGTTTGGTCTTATGAACTCATATAACATCATCAATAGTTTGATCCTTCTAATGGATTAAGTACTCATGCTTTTCACTTCACAAGTGCTATAACCTTCTCTTTTCTTGAGTACGATGTCTTCCTCTCCATTGAAGGCTTGGACTTGTCAATAGTCCTCTTCAACATAGTGATGTAGTCCTATAAGATCCCTTCATCTATCAGTCCATACAAATGGATAAGATATAAAATATTAAAAAAAAATACATACACACATCATTTTATAAGTTAATTTCAAAATAATTATTATTTATTTTGACCTTTATCTTGAAAGAACTCATCTTCTTAGATTTCAATATAGAGAAGTTGATACTTATCAACCTCTTCTTCTTCAAGTGTACTCAAACAAGATTATCACCATCAAATTTGGACTTCCTCTTACTATCATTTCTCTTAATAACTCTTTCTTTATCCTTCTTCCAAGATTTTCCTTGACTTAAGCATGAAATTCCTTCATCTCTTGTCTAAAATTAGCACTTAATTGAGCTTCTTCATCAAATCTCTTAAGATTATCCACCATCTTTGGACTGTAATAATAATTTAGCCTAAATTCTCTTTTTATAATAGCAATATGAAAAATTTAGCATGGTACAACAAATTTTCCCACCTATTAGATTATCCATCACACAAACATCTCAAAATATTTATCATAAGTTTATTAATCACTTTAGTTTGACCATTAAATTGGGGATGATATGCATAAAAAATTTAAATTTATGCCTAAAATGTTTTAAATTCGATGGTACCCAGTCTTTAAATTAATTTTCTAAAGATATGTACATTGATAAGTACATTAGGGATATCATCCATCCTTGGAATAGGAATCATGTACCTCAATATTATATTATTCATACCCCTCAAATCAATGTACATTCTCCATTTATTTCTACCTTTATTTTGCACAAATACTACTAGAACTACATAAGGTGGAATGGATTCCATCATGAAGCCATTTGCAAGTAAAATATTTACTTACATTTTTAATTTAATGTGTTGATTTGGTGTCATTTTTTATTTCCTCTCATTTGGAATGGTAGCACCAAGGATGAAATTAATTTGATGTTGGAAATGAAAGGATTGATAGAATTGACATAGAGAAATTTGAGAAATGAGAAGAATTAAAATAATCAAATATCAAATTCCATGATAAGAATACAAAGAATGCACAAGAAATGAGGAGTTAATTTACACCCCCAACAAAATTGGGGTAAGTAATGATGTGCTACATTCCATTAGCATAGTTTCATATTTATAAATAGATTCTTATAACTATATTTTTCATATGTCTTTTAATCATTCACTTTTTCATAGGGATCTTCTTTCATCATATATCATATTATTTATGGAAATGCTCTCCATTTGGTGTACCTTGAGTAGGTATGTGAATAATATTCTCGTTTATTATACGTAGCTTTTTAATTCGTACATGAAATAATTATTATCCTTTTGGTTTAGTTTATGCCACATAAATTTTGGCATTACATCTCTCATAGGACATTTTTCATTGATGGAAATCCATCCAATTTCCCTTTAAACACATTGAAAAGCTACTCCTTTAATCCTAGCACATATGTTTGATGTTCTATAAGCAAAACATCATGGTTAGAAGCAACAATTGACACAACCACAAAACCAAAAGTATCATCATTATGTTTCCTAATGTATTTTCTCTTCCCAAAAAGAATTAAGGAAGCATTAATTAATCTTTAGTACCTCATTTATTCAAATATCATCAGAATTAACTCATGTATTTTATCAAGTCTTGCTACATTCCACACATTTCTTACTCAAATAAATTAACTACAAATATCAAATTTCCAAGGCCTTCCAAGAATTACATCAATAGAAACAATTGGTAGTACATCACATTTTACAAAATCATGATAACTCCAAATTTTAATTTTAAAACATATTGCTCTTTCACCTCTTAAGAGAAGTCTCTTAACAACCAATGTATCTTCTAAGGTCTAGGATGACGATTTGTTACTAAACCAAATATAGCAACTACCCTAGAAGAAATTACATTTTCTTTGGCTTCCTCATTAATTAAAATATGAATCCATTCCTCACTAACCAAATATCTAGCCATAATCTAAAACAACAATTTTTTTTTATGGATGATATTCTCTATTCATGTTTTTTATTAATGCATTAGAATTTAACTTAGAAACTTTCTTAATTTTGGAAGCATTCGAATTACCTCTCTAAAGATATTTCCTTAATATCTCCTTTGCTTCCATGGTTTGCACATCCATACCCTTGGCTATCTTATGAAGTGGACATTCATATTGCTTGTATCTCCATTCTTCACTTTTGAAACATTGAATCTTAGATGAGTTTCTATCTTAAACCTTGCTTCTTTTCCTTGGTTCTTATTTATCTTTCTTTTTTCATTACCCTTCTCTTGTTTATTTTCATTACTATAATCTTTGTTTTTATATTTTGACTTGCATCTCTTTATTACTTTGGATTCCTTGTTCTTCCTTATTAAAGCTTTTTCACTTCTATTTCCAAATCCATTGAGTTTATTTTCTACCATGAGTTCCAAATCATAAGTCTCATCAAGTTTTTGCAACTAATATAATGATAACCCCTACTAATATATCATGTGAAAAGCTCAAGAAAGATTGAAGCATATTCATACTTCTTTTAGTTTACCTTATCTTGATGCAATAATTCACAAAATTTAATGTAAAACTTCTTAACACCTTTGTCTTCTTGCCTAACAAATTTAAGCTTAATGATTGTCTCTTTTCTTTGATGAGATTATTCACATTTTTTTCAAATCCTATATTTCATCAAATTCTAATCTTTGATAGGTTGATCACTTTACCTTTCATAACTTTGAAACTCTTTTTTCCACCAATTTAAATCCATACCTTCTAATTTAGATTTAGCAATTAGTATCTTTAATTAACTTGGTACCTCTTTTTCCTCAAAATTCTTATCAAGTATGTTCATCCAATTTGTAAAAGAATTCATATCATCTATACCAGTAAAAGTCTTTAGCTCCACATATGGAAGTATTGCAACATTTCTAAATTCTCTAGCAAACCTTTCTTCATCTTTATCATCATGGTTATCATGAGAAGATATTAATGGTAATTATGAAACTCTTGGAACTTTGTCATAAGGATTCGAATTCTCTTCCTAGAATTATAGGTTAATGGGTTCTCACACTTCTATAGCTAGAATCTTCTTCATCTTCATCCACTTCCCTTCCATTGAGCTAAGAAACATCTTTATCAGCATTTAAGAAAGAATGCTCATCTTCACCATGAGTCTAAATATAGTTGGAACCTATATTTCTATTTACCTTGATAACAATCTCGTCCAATCATTCAACCATAAGTTAAAATGAAGATTTCATGCTCTCCATGTTTCTATTTAGGTCTTGAATGTATTACGTCTTAGGAGCCATCTGTAATAGATACAAAAAGCTACAAAGGAATTTCTGACAATAATAAACCTAACACTCTAATACTAATAACTTGGATCAGGATCACTCTAATTATTTTAGTCATTCAAATACAACAAATTGAGAATGCATAAAAGACAATGCAATTACTAGAAAATAAAAGAAATAGTTATCTTCTATTAATTTAAAACAAGATTACATTTATATTAGAATCACAATTCCATAACATAATGCACATACACAATTAACACTATTGCAAAGCATGAGGCTTTATAACGATACAATGATTAACCTTAATGTAAATCACAATTAAACTAGATGTCTCCTACATACATAGGAATAATATCTATATACACACAAGAGTTATAATGGCCAAAACACATACACAAGTAACCATAGAGATGCATATCCTCTTATGCAATCTTTCTTCCAACATTCATGCTTAACATTCTCAAGCCAAAAATGAAAATACAAAATAATATTTACTAATTATAAGATAAGAATCCTAGAAATAACTTCTCATAACTAACTTGGAGATTCTTAGATATTTTCATTATTCTTCTCATTTTTTCGAACTATTTTATAAATTAAAACTACCAACTTAGACTTTTTCTTAGCCATATAGGATATCTATAAGCTTGGAAAGACATCTTCCTATCAACTCTCACTCTTAGATAAGATATCACCTTTTATGATAAGAAATATTATGTTGATACTAAACATCTTCTCCTATAGTAAGACATCTTCCTAGAGATATCTCCTATGGCAAGGCATCTTCCTAGAGATATCTCTTACCTACATGTGTTGTCTTTTCAAGGATGTGTATGGCTAGGAAACGATGTCTCCTCACTTTACAAGATATATCCCAACCATTTGCAATGTCTCTCGTTACATCCTAGCTCTTAGTCCAAACATATTCAAGGTCATCAAGATATTTTTTCAGCTTCCCAAACCTATAATTAACCATTAGTTGGGATGAGAAAGATACTTGAAAAAGGTGTTTCTATATCACCTTAATAGTGTGGATGTTTAAGAATAAATTTATAAAATAAAAGTATGATCAACTGAAATGGAGATCCATCCCACTAACCAAGTAACCATCTACATGATTTTAAGAAGCTCTAGTTTATCCTTGTTTACTAAGATAGGCTATAATGACTAGGGCTCTAACTATGATTCTTACATATGCATGGCACTAGCATCTTTGGCAACAACATCTATTTTGACTATAAAAATGCCACCATCATAGAGAAAAACCAATAGCTAAAGTTCATGCTCATGATGATAGTAGACATTTTTAGACTCTTGCAATTTTATCCTAGTAGTCAAATTGGCCAGTATTAGTGGCTTCAATATGCCACTAGTGGTGATTGATTTTACTACTAGTTTTCTTATTGCAATGAAAATGTAGTACTATAATTTGAACGTTATTCACTACCTAAGCTTCGACTCTGTTAACGTCATCAATTAGAATGGTAACAACATTCTCTATGCTAGTTACACCAATAATATTACATTTGATTAATTAATATGAAAATGCTCTTCCTTCAATATGACAATGGTTATGAACAATGATGTTTATTATCTCTATTTTTGCCTAGTTTGAACTGAATGATGGTGTTATTTTAATTGTATTTGATTACTTTACTTGATCACATGTTATATTTTTCTTTTTCTTTGAGTCAAAAGAACAAGTTTTTTTTTATGGTTAAGTACTATGATACTCCGTGGTAACAAAATTGTGTCAATCGAAATAAATGATAGATTGAATCTAAAAATAAAGAAATTAATTATAAGGTAAAATTACAAAATAGTGTCCCTTTTTCCATATTTTGTGCACATAAATTTCCATAGTGTAAATGATAGTTTAAAATCATGTTCTATGACATACTAACCTTACTTTGAATGATAGATTTCTTATATATTATTTTAGTTTACTATTGCTTAGTTTGGCTGAAAATACAGCTAGTCAAGTGAATTTTAAATGTTATTCCTAATTATTAAGAACAAGCCAAAATACATAGGTTATGATTGTTATGTAAAAGAAAAATTTTTAGAACATTATCTATTATTGTGGATCATTGAACTTAGAAGGGGTGGATGAATAAGTTCCCCAAATTAAAACTTTTTAGGCAAAGCACACATACCAATTTTAATGTTGTTTCCCAACTTGGGTAGTTTACACTCAAAGGGTAGATCACAAGCACACCTTTGAACTTTATTACTCTCAAATGTGGTTTGAAGGGTCCACACCCTATACAGTCTTCAAGCCTCACTCTATACTATCTTGCTTCAAAACCAACGACTCAATCTCACAAGGTTCCATTAGGCTTGGAATGTGGTTTTCAAGCTTTCATAACCTTTACAATCTTTAGCTCCACTCTAGAATGTTGTGCCACAACACCAATCACTCAATCTCATTGGATCCTAAGAAGCTCAAGCTAGATACCTTCCCGCAAGAAGCATACCAATCCCATAGGGCAACAAGGGAGAATAATTACATGCAATAAATGCAACTTAGTTTGCTGATCCTTGTACTTTGAGGTACAACACACTTTACAATGAACATATGATGTACAATGAAGAGTAGCAAAGATTACAATGATGGTACAATGTTTACACATATGCTTGCACATTTCCCAATGCATATGATGTATTCTTATAGTTGTCATGTTTCTAAATCCATCTTGAAACTTGTGAAATAGCTAGCCAATGGTCACTAATGATTATAGAAGATGTCTTGTTTATGTCTGAGACATCTTTCTATATTTTCCTTCTATTCTAGGATGCCATTATTTGGGAAAGATGTCTTTCTAAAATCTTCATTCTAGAAAGATGTCTTTTTCTAATGGGAGATGTCTTTCTAAAACTGGCCTACATTCTATGAAGATGTCTTTTCTTGGGGAAAGACATCTACTATTTGTTGAAGATGTCTTTTTCTAAGAATTCTCCAATTCTGCCAAGACGTCTACTATTCCTTGGTGATGTCTTTCTTCCAATTCCTTTGCATGATGAATTCATCATTCCTTATCCATAAAGTTGATATTACACATGCTTCAAACATGATAAATTTTTTATTTAGTGTTTGATCCTTATCCACATTCTTTAGAAGTCTTGTATGCTCATTTGAGACCTTATGGATGATCTTTTCCTTTGAGCTCCAAACTAGTTCATTCTCATCTTGGTTTCCCATGTACATTGTCCTACAAACACAATAACCACACAACCATGAAAATAACCTTTGACTTCATTTTACTTAATTTTTTGACACACCACAAGATCCACAATCTCCCCCTTTTTGGTGATGTTAAAAACTTAAGAAAATGGATTAGTGATCATATAAATATAACCACACTACTCTCCCCCTTGTTGAATAGTATCAAAAAGCATAAAATATGCAAAAGAGATATCATAAAAGAACAATAATTTTTAGATAATATGCAGAAATGAACACCATGACATAAGCCAAAAAATATAGAGAAGAAAGAAAATCAATTTAAAGAACACATATTTTTTAGGACTAAGTTCCATGAAGAGTTGCCTCAAATATGTTAAGAATTGATCCAAGCCTTCCAAGTGATATTCAAACTTAAAGTGTGAAGTGAAGTATAGGTAGTAAAGATCAAGTAACCTATCTTTAAATCAATAAGTCATTAGTAGTTTGCATCACATGGTTCTTACATTTTCTAATATTCTCCATCCTTTCAAAACATCAATAAAAAATTAGGACATATCTTATATGGTTAGGATAGTATAGGAACACAAATTTAAACTAGCCATGCCAAATTCTTAATTCTTCATCTCAAGGAAAACTATTCAATGGATGATTGAATCAAAACTAAAAATACTTTGCCAAAAAAGTAATCATGGTCTTGCTCATAACCTTAACTATTTTTTTTACAAAAAATAGGTACTCTCACTGCAACTTATGATTGAATATCAAATACATGGGCTAAAGGTACATTAAGATTTTCTCTTATTCTTTCAAAAAATAGGAGAAGTTTGATGCTAAAGACCAAAGATAGATCAGATAAGAATAAGCAATTAATCTAAATGGCTTATTAAGACTTCTATCTCTTAACCAAAAAATATCTAACTTGGAAAAACATCAACAACAGGATATGGAAGACACAACAAAACAAAACCATGCATAGATAAGAGAAACATGCATAGATTGTTATTTGTATAAAGAAATACAAAAAACACAACAAAACCATTTGGAAAGAACAAACTAATAATCATGTTGATATAGAAATGTGGATACACCAATTTTACCAAAAGATATCAGGAAAAAATTCAAGACTTGATTAGCCACTTAGAAAAACTTCTTGATGTCCTTATCTTGCTCATTTTAGAATATTTTTGTTGTTTTAGTATCTCTTGGTTGAAGTCTCCAAAGACTCCCCCTTCATTGGTGATCTCCAAGATGGTGATGGATAATGAGAAATAGGCTCCCCCTACATGTTTGCTGCTTATCTTTGGCTACTAATGCACAAATGCTATAAATCATAAAAACACTACAACTATAGGTTAACATTAAGCTTAAAGGTAGAGACTAAGGTCTCCAATTAGTAATATTGATAGGAGTTTTCAAATACTTGTCTTATCTCATAAATAGTAAAAAATATACCAAAGGCCATGAGCTTAGAGTGGATCATCACAATAAGTTTAGATTAAACAAGATTAAAAACATGAAAAAAATCAATAAGATAATGATCCAAAGGAAATAAGTGTTGCACACATATTTTCATATAACTAATTATATCAAGCTTAAGCATGAGTGTAAGGAATGATCTAAACAATTATTCCACCATTTTTCAAAACACAAATAATTTTGGACGTCAAATACCATTTCCAACAAGCAAAGAGATGGAGACTCACCTCGATGTAACCTGCTTGCTAGTGAGAAGACAAGTTTAATGGAGTTTGAGATGAGGCCCCCTATCATGAAGAACCTCCTCATCTGTAGGTTCTCTTTCATTAGATCATGTATGTGATTTCTCTATTTGTTCATGTCTTTTATGGAAAAAGCCTTTAATCACTTATTGCATCATCATTAATTCTCCAATTTTCTTTATTTTTAGCTATTTGTGCCTACACAATTTCCTTACCAAAGCCTTTTTAACAAGCCTAAACATTAATCTTGTTTTTATCATCATGAGTATAGTTAAGCGTTTGCTTACTACCACAATTTTTGGATACAAATAAAGTATTTTCCTCATGATCAAAATTATCTAGCCTATTTATGCTTGAGCTTGAATTTTCATGTGTAGCTTCCTCCAAACTCTTTGGTTGGTTGTTGAATCTTAGCTTTTATAGCTAAGATATCTTCTTTCACTTCAGCATCTAGCTTAGAAATTACAAGTTTCTTAGCCTTCCTAATCAAATGGTGTAAAACAAAAATTTCTTCTTTAAATTCATGCTACCTTTCGTCACACTTACCACCTTGTTTAGCCATATTTGAGGAATTTTCATCTATAAGTGCCATGCATATGAGATGTGAATCTTTGGAAGAATTGCATTCTTCTTCTTCACTTTTCTCACCATCATCCCAACTTGTATAAAAGTTGGTCTTTTTTAGTTCCACATCACTAGATCTGTTCTTTGGCTAAACCTTGCTATCATTTGGATCACTAGGAAATTTGAAGGCCATATGGCCTCTTCCTCCACAAACCCAACATTCTATAGAAGAGAAATCTATGTTAGAAGCATTTAAAAAATTTTCACCTTTTTATCTACCTCTGAAAAGATTTGATCTTTGTTGAGATGCTCCCTTGTTTCTTTTTGTAAGCAATCATTGTAGTTTTCTTGAAAGAAGGGAAATCTCATCTTTGCTACCCTCATCATGCTCATTTAACTCCTCCTTGGAGGTATTCTTTAGAGCAATAGGTCTTTCTTGGATTTCTTCTTCACTTATGAGATTTATTTCATAAGCAATGAGAGTGCTTTGAAGCTCTTCAAATTTTAGTGTTGAGAAATTTCTGATTTCTTCCATAGCAATGACCTTTGGCCTAAACTCTAGTTATAGAGTTATGATTATTTTGATGATGACATCACTTTTAGGTAGATCTTTTTTGTTTCTCTAATAGATACAACAAGATCATTAACTCTAGAGAAATAATCCTTTATTTTTTCACCTTCCCTAATTTTGAGTTTATCATACTTACTTTGTAAATCTAATAATTTCAATTACTTATCAAAAGATGTTCCCTAATAAGTAGCTTCTAAAGTTTGCTAAATTTCTTTTGCTATTTTACATTCTAATACTCTATTAAATTTAGATTTATTCAATCCATAATATACAAAATTTTTTCTTTTGAATCAAACATGAACTTATTCTTTTTCTCTTGTAACCATTTGTTACAAGGCTTGATGATGTTGGTGAAGTAGTTGATAGGCGGAATGTAGCCTTCAAATATTGACTCCCACACTTCATATTCCATGGATTTTAAGAACCCTTGAATTCTAGCTTTCTAGTAGGTAAAGTCAAAACTATCAAACATGGGTGTCTTTGTGTAAGATGTCCCCTCCATTATTCATTCTTGAAGTTGATGATGATAGAGAATAGTACTAGGCTTTGATACCACTTGTGGATCATTGAACTTAGAGGGGAAATGGTGGGAAGATGAATAAGTTTCCCAAATTAGAACTCTTCATACAAAACATACATACCAATTTTAATGTGGTTCCCCAACTTGAGTAGTCCATACTCAAAGGGTAGATTGTAAGCACACCTATGGACTTTGTTGCTCTCAAATGTGGTTTGAAGGATCCACACCCTGCATAGTCTTCATGCCTTGCTCTATAGTGTTGTGTCACAAGACCAACCACTCAACTCTCTAAGATCCCATCAGGCTTGGAATGTGACTTCTAGGCTTCCATAAACTTTACAATCTTGAGATCTTCTATTGAGTGTTGTGTTGCAATACTAATCACTCAATTTTGCAAGATCCTGACAAGCTTAAGCAAGATGCTTTCTCATAAAAATCATGTCAACCCCATAGAGTAACAAGGGAGAACAATTACAAGGAATAAATACAACTCAATTTGTCGATCCTTATACTTTAAGGTAAAACACACTTTACAATGAACAAATGATGATACAATGAAGAGCAGCATATATTATAATGATTGATACAATGATTATACAATGTTTAGACATAATCTTGCACATTTCCTAATGCATATGATATCTTCTTATAGCTACCATATTTCTAAATCCATCTTGGAACTCATGCAATAGCTAGCCAATGATCACTAATGGTCATGGAAGATGTCTTCTTCATGCCTAAGATTTCTTTTTGTATTTGCCTTCTATTCTAGGAAGACATCTTTTTCTAGGAAAGATTTCTTTCTAAAATCTCCATTCTAGAAAGATGTATTTGTTTGATGGAAGACATATTTTTGAAATTGGCTTGCATTCTGTGAAGACATCTTTCTCTATTTAAGACATCTTTACCTTGGAAAAGACATCTGCTATTTCTTAAAGACATATTTTTTTGAGCATTTTCCAATTCTACCAAGATGTCTACTATTTCTTGGAGAGGTCTTTCTTTAAATTCCTTTGTATGATGAATTCATCATTCCTTGTTCATAACCTTGATTTTCCACATGCTTTAAAGATGAAAAAATTCCTTGTTCGCTATTTGGTCCTTATCCATGTTCTTTGGAATTCTTGCATGTTCATTTGAAACCATGTGGATGATCTTCTTCTTTGAGCTCTAAACGAGTTTGTTCTTACATTGGTTTCCCATGTACATTGTCCTATAGACAAAATAACCACACAACTATGCAAACAACCTTTAACTCCATTTTACTTAACATTTTGACACATTAAAAGGTCCATAATTCTTAACTAGGAAAAACCATTTTTGCTTTAATAGAATAAATTATCAAATAACCATTTTAATCAAATATCTCTTTAGAATTTCTTAATTTTTATCTTTTATATATACTAATCATATCTTAGGTTAAATCATATGGTCGTGGTTATGAAGCATCCACTATGCATAATTTTTCTATGTTAAAAAATATTTCATGTATTTAATTCTTTGAATTTTTAGCTTATCAAATTATTATTTTTAACTTACTTCTTTGAATATTAGATATTCAAAGTTTCTTTTATAATCACATTGCAATATGACTCCAACTTCATTGGTTAATTGATTTAACTAAAAACTTATAATGGAGTAGGGCTAAGAACTATAAAAATATTTTTTAAAAAATTTATATGATTATTTTATTAAGACATGCATAACAAGAAACTTCAAACAATGATATCTCTCAAACTGTAATTTTTATCTAGATGAAATCTATACCATTGGAATGATCTTAATAAGTACTATACATTGGGTATGATTTTAGGTTCTAAAAACTAAGTTGAATTTTCATGATTTTGAAAGAAAAAATCCTAAAATAGTTAGACCATGACCACAAGCCTCATGAAAGAAACTTAATAATAACATTAATTAATTAATTAAGTTGTTGGATTAGTCACTTGGACCAATGTATCCTTATCTTACTAGGATATTTTAGAGTTGATGCACTTTATTAGTACGTAATTAGATTTCCTAGTTGCTGATACCATGGCTATCACTAAGAAGAAATCTTATTAATTGTTGGGACCCATCTTGAATTTGATGCACATCTAGTGGTGATCAATGTTTATTCATGGGTTTTGGCTTCATTATTCATCATCATATTGTAGTTGGCCCTTGGCTCATGCTTTTCTCTAATATCAAATGTAACATCTCTTCTTACATGTCATGGAAAATATCAAATGTCCATAACATTGCAATATTATGCATAAATAAAATGATATAAAAAATGTAGAAGAAAAATGAAAAGCCTATCTTATTAATGTAAAATAATATATCTAAATCATCCCTTTGGGATTATCTTTATTCAACATCTACCCTATAGGCACAATGTAGCATTTCCATCATGGTTAGACTTGAACCAACTGAAAAAAAAAGGCTAGTTACCTTTCTATGTTGCTTTACCTAGCACCCATTACATACTATTTTTGGCTCTATAACTCCATTTTGATATGATCTTTAATGATCAGGTATAAATACCTTAGATAAAATGTCCAAAGATCACTTCACAAGATGTGCCCATTATTATAATGCACCTTTTTTAGTCTTAATTATAGCTTATCCTTTTGGGTGTTATTATAATAATTAGAATATTTATTATGAAGTGAATCTATCTTTGTTATGAAGTGGCATCATTTGGGAATAAAGGTATGACACTAATTAATTTAAATTTTATAAGAAACTTAATTTATCGTACTTAATATCCTTTGAACATTCAAATATAATGTTGAACCTATATTGTAATTAATTTAGTTGAAAGTACCTTGATGATATTGTTGATAATGATGAGTTGATGATATGATGAATTAAAAAATTATTAATAAAAATGTTATTAACTTTTGATATCTATTGAAGGATGAATATAGAAGGTTAACTAACTATTGATGAATAAAAATTAGTAAAGTAATGCTAATTGATGAAATGTTGATAAAATTATAGAATTGAAAGAATTTCATAACCCATGCAATTTTATTGCTAAATTCTCTCTACAACCATATTTTGCTAACCTATTTATAACCAAATAATAGGTCCATAATGGTATCTGATGGGAGAAATCTATTTTCATGGAAAATGGGTTGACATTAAATGGATATAAGAGATTGGTATCATTATTTAAATAGCTTAGATATATATTTAATATATATACCTATAATTTGGACAAGAGAATCTTGCAAAAATGGAGTTGAAGTTTAGTTCATATATTGTGTTAAAAATTATCCAAGTTTTGACTTTACCAAATTTTATGTATTCTCTAATAGATCAAATTGCTATGATGAAAAGAATAAATAATTCCAAATTTGATACTAAAGTTCATGCTACAAAACATTATGAATTTTCATAGATCATTTTTTCATACATACTTTTGTAACCTTTTGAATTTTATTCTTTATACATTGTAATAAGAAGACATAAACATAGAAGCCATAGATTTATTGGAGCAAATATGCTACTGTTATAGATGAAATATTATTTACTATTATAGAGAGGCTCTTCTTGGAATGTTATGAATGAAATTTATTGATCATTAATAATAAACTCTTCCTAGAGAGTTATGGACAAAATATTATTTAGTATTACTATTAAGCTCTTTCTCAAGCTTTATGGATGAAATATTATTTAGTGTTACTGATCTATGACTAGTAGTTGGTCTCTTGGCCAAAATTACATTTATCCATCAGTCCTTTTGTAAAATCAAAATAAAAGTAATTTCTTATATTGTCATATATGACATAAGAATTCAAGTATATGATATAAAAGTATTATTTTTTCTTTACTTGAATTTTGAATTTTGTCTTTTTCTCCAAAATTTTACTTGATTTTATTGTACTTTCATATGTATATGTGGCCTTTTATCATTTTACACTTTGTCTTGTTAAACATATTTCTTTTCTTTATTTATAATCCACATCATGGATATGGGAATTGAGTTGAGTATAAGTATCCAAAGTACATGATAGAATCAACATAAATCTCTAAGAATAATGTACATTCTCTTAAAAATGTATCAAGGAATTAACCTCTTATCATGTTTAATTTCTTAATTCAACCCTTATCTTCAAGTATTTCACTTACATAACATCACTTGTGTCATGATAATCTTGGACTAGAGCATCTAAACAAGACTTACCATAACCTTTGATGATGTCTTTAACCTTAATGCTCTTAAGTATCTATAAAGGATTATATTAGCTAAGGAATTCTTCTTTTTATCTTCATTATACTTCATCATTTGTGCATGATAAAGGATGATTACATTATTGAGCTCAAGAAATCCTTTCTTAATAACTTTCCAACATTCATTTAGCTTAAACAAGCTCTTCATCAACATACACTAATAGGTAAAGTCATTTTTCTATCATAAATAATGAAGCACTTTGATACTTATTTAGACATCTTGGTCCTTCTTCAAGACTTCAATCTCAAAACTCTTTACTTTGATACCAAATATTAACACTTATATTTAATCCATATTAGGTTATTTTGAAATAGGTGATTTACATGGTTAGAGGCCTTATACCTCATTGATTGTGTAACAACTATTTGAAAATTCACATATTAAAAGGTAGGAAAGACATGTGATGAGTGATAAGTAGTCTCAACATCCAACTATATAAATTATAAGCATATACAAATGAAGTAATCATAATCCATTGACTAGACTAATATGTTATCTAGATAGCTAAGTATTTGATTATGAGTCAATATCTTCCTAGTTATACTTGTGAGGTCCTTAATGCATATGATTAACTATAAACCAAAATAATAAAATGATAATAAAATGTTAAAATATTAAATCTAATGTATCTAAGCTAAGTGTGAGAAGAGAATTTATTTTAGTATACATGATGAGCATCGCTTCATAGCTTGTTATACATATCTTGAACTTAAATAACATTGTTAGGTTACCAAATGGTGCACTACTAGGATTATTAAACATTAATTTATTTTTTTTTTGAAATTGATTCTACTCATATATTCTATTTCAATGTGTGATGAAACATAGATCCTTAGCTAGGTATGAAATAAAGTAAACATTAAGCTAAGTTATATTGAAATGAATTACATTAAGTATAAATTCTATGTTATGTTAAATTGCTACAATGGAATGGAATAATCTTGCTCTTTATTACTAGTTATGTAATATGTCCAAGTACATATCACCCAAATAAAGACTTCATTTAATTATTTTACATTACATTTTAGGCAGTTGTTGATAATTTTAACCTCTATGGTAAAAAAATACAAGAATTTGGGTAATTTACTGATTAAAAGATGTCTTAAATGTAGTTAGTATAGCCATTTATATAGGTATTCATTACCACAACGTCAATGATAATGCATCATTGTAGTAAAAATTATGTTAAAATTATTACATTGATGTAGTTAACTATGCTACTATTCATAATACCCTCATAATTAACTAAAAACGTGTTTATGAGTTAAAAAAATTAAGATAAAATTTGTTTACCAAATATGAAAGTGACTCTACCAACTGATTAACTTGAATGTCACATTACAAAACTTATTTAATTTCTTTATATTTAATAAAATCACAAAATGATAAAATTTTGGATATATTATCCTTATAAAGATTGTGAGAACATTTGCAAAAGTCTCCAAGGAATATGCCTTATGTTGTGCCTAGTGATGACAATGCCTATGTTGGCTCCTTATGTCTTGGTGGTGGTTATGGTTGCATTGCTACTAATAGCTTTATCTTAAAAGCATTAAACAAAGACCTCATCTTTTCCTCTTTATTCCTATGATTATGAATGATCTAAATAATTTTACCTACACTTTCCATTTTTGGTAGTTCCCATGAACATGATAGAGTGGGAAACATTTCATAAGCATTAACAAACTAGGTAACAAGATGTTTTCATTTAATGTTGAACCACTTCACTATGTTTTTCAGCTTCTAATAGTTAGACATTCTTTTGGCCAAGTCCTTTGATACTCCTTGTTGATCTTCAAATCTTGTCCTAAGGACATAGAGTTCTACATTGAGAATTTATAACTTTTGATATGTCTTGTAATGAAGCTTGTGTTTAGTTTTATACAATAAGTATAAGTTGATCATCTATTTTTTCAACTCTATAGAGGTTTAGCTAGCACATAACATGATTAGATTGATATATCATGGATTGATGAGCTACATGTACTTGATCATCTTTTTAATTTATAATTCCTTCATCCAAATCTCAACGTTCTTATAGAAATTTAGGCCATAAAATATTCTTTGCCACTTATCATCTTAGAGTTCCTAGAGGCCTTTTTGATATTAGTCTTTGCAAATCAAATCTCCTTCTTATTGATTTATTTTTACATGTCACATGTTCCTTGTAGTGAGTTTTTAGTTTCTCATACTTAAATATTTCAATTTTATAGGTAGCAATTTTGATGATAGACTTCTACCTAAATACTTTGATATCCTTTATTGAGAGATGTTTACTCTTTCGTACCAACCTATATTTATCATGTGAACTTTGGTTAACTACTCATGGAGGTTATTAAGGTATTTCTTCATTTTTTCTTTCTCTTCTCCATTTTTAGTAATCTTTGGTTTCCTTATTGAATTTTTGATTCTCCTTTCAGATGGTAGTAAGATTCTTATTTTCTCCATTCAACATTACTTTCTTCAAGAACATATCCT
Organism: Gnetum montanum; assembly: GCA_015680685.1. Lineage (NCBI taxonomy): Eukaryota > Viridiplantae > Streptophyta > Gnetopsida > Gnetales > Gnetaceae > Gnetum > Gnetum montanum. Next base: position 391,920 of record MNCI01037976.1, read on the forward strand.
AGATGACCTTCTCCTTTTACATTTTTACTTGTTACTACTTAGCCTTTAACTATTTAAAGGCTTCATCTATTATGAGGCTAGGATAGTAGATGATAGGATCTGATAATCAAGCATGAAGTCCTTCAACTTTATTTCTTACCAATTGGTTTATTAATTTCACCTCATAGGTATGTACTTTCACAATAATAAGCTTATCTCATATTTCAATGAGTGTAAGCTAGATATGTGTGATATCTTTAAGGATGTTAAAGACATCTAGAATTAGTGGCCTAGCTTCCACTAGTTTCTTTAATATCTCCTCATGTTGGATAATAGTCATATGTATTGAACTAGGACTTTTAAACATTTGAATATCCAAAATTACAACAAAATCTAAAATTGGTGTTATAGGAGTCTTGCATGATTTGCCTATTCTATTGCCAACTACTCCTACAATTATCTCTTTTTCTTTTAATTGTAATACTATTATCATGATTTCATTTTTCATTTCTAGTATCATTGATATGATTGCTTTATTACATGATATGTCTAGAATTTTTTCAATATGCAAGGATGTTATGGCTCCTTCAATGATAGGGTTCACTTGGTTGGTGGCTTGGATTCTTTGTGTAGTGAAGAGGATGGCTAGATTATTATGCTACTAGATAATAGTCTAAGAAACTTCATTATGATGTATAATGATAGGAGGATAATCTTCCAGATATTTAATAAGTGCTTTTCATGATGATCTAGGTTGCTGAATTCTAATTCTAGAACCTTATGTCTTTGCTATTACTTGATTGTCAAATTGTAAATTTGGAAACTGCCATTGAAGCCTGATTGAAGGCGTTCCCTTATTCATCACTTATTAGGATATAGTGGTGGCTCTTCAAATGATATAATTTTAGTATTATGTTATCCCTCCCCTTCTATAGAGGTTTCCAATTAAACATGAAAAGTGGAGCACCCTTCTATCATTTTTAATTTCTTTAAATTACTTTTCTATCTATACGAAAATAAGATATGATATGTTCACTATTAATTGGTTACTAAGTGATACACATTTTCTTGTTGAAAATGATGTAATATTGATTGACCATACCATTATATTAATATGATATGACATAATCTTGAAATAGATCATCTTAGCTTGGATGAGCTTACTACATTCCTTCTTATTCATCTTGTAGTATTGGTGTAGCCACTCTTTCTTAATCTCTTCATTTGATTACATGGATAATTTGGAAACCTTTTTTTTTCATATTTAAAAATTCAAGGACTTCTACAATGACAACCATCAAATCAAATATGATTATATCTTTAATCTTGATCATTGCATCTTCTTGAATGTTATTTCAAATTATATACATTTTTTTTAAATATCATTATTTATGAGTTAAGATGGTTAATCATAGTTGAAATTCTTGCAGTTGATCTTATATTTTTTGAGGTACAACCTCTATGAAGGATGCAAAGCTTAATTTCTAGAGCATAGAACTATGGATTTTCTTGGTTTGGATCTTCTCCAAAAAAGGCTTATATGAGGATCACATCAAGAGTGAACCTTTTACTTAGTGTCTCATCCTACCTAAATTGCTCAATCTTATGTAGATATTTCCATAAAATATTTCACCTCCTATTTCCTCCTTGCAGGTCTAGTTTCATGGATGACCTCTTATTCTTACTATTGTTGATATCCTTGTCCACCTCATGGTCATTTCCCTTCTCTAGGATATAACATCCATATAAAAGTCTCTATTTGGTATCATATGCAATCACATTTAGGATCAATTGTTATTTTATGAAAAAACTTTATAATAACTTGATCCATTGTAGTTTGCAAAAATTTAATATTATCATCTTTAAATGGTTGTAGTATAATATCTCAAAGGTTCTAATATAGTTATCTTGATTTTACATTGCTTTAAGTATTTATTAATGTTGACTTTTGTAAGCATTCAAAATTTAGGGTTTCTAAAAGATTTCAAATAATAGAATATGTGCTTTCATGTTATATAATTTGACTCTAGAAGCTTACAAGTTTTTAAAAAACCAAAATTACAAGTTTAATATAATAGATATTGTAGTTGGAAGGCTTTTCCTATGAAAAATGGTAAAAAATCCCTTAGTGATGATGAGAAGAATGAAAAATCGAAACATTTAAAAGGTCATTACATGTATATATAGGCTTTTACTCTATATTAACTCTACTCCATAGATGGAACTACTTCAACTAAGCTCCCAATGTTGATGTAGTAATATCAATGAGGCCTATGTTTAAAATATTCTTAGTTTTCAAGAATATTTGTATGAAATTTCTTGATATTTTAGATATCAAATATGAATCATAATAAGTGTCATAAGACATGGAAGAAATGCAAACAATGTGGATGAGTTGGGATGATGAATTAGAATGATGAAAAATCATGTATGTTTATGTGGGTTTAGGTGGACTAGTAGGATGGAAGAAAGGGCATTTTTGAGGCTTATTCTTGGAACTACTAAAACTATCATCTACCTATAACTTTAAATCTCATGTGGGATTTCTATATTATGGATATAGGGTAATTTCAGTTTACAATGGCATATTAGGTAATAAAGAATTATGAGTATGAGCTTGGGAGTGTTGGTGAGGATAAGAAGCATAGGATGAAAGCTTAGTCCATATAGTAGTAGGTTTATGGAATTCTAGAGGATGGTAGTAGTTATTGGAAGCATGAGTGTTGTAGCCACTTGGGAACATAGGCTACTAGATATGATATCCATAGACATCAAATTACCTATAAGAATATTATTGGATTGGTGATGGAATCTCTTATGACTATGAGTTTTTCCACTACTGCTAGTAATACCTTTGAGCTTGTGGTAAGGTCCTAGTATTATAGTAATGTTGTTGATTGTAAGGATACCTTTAGTTTTCTTTAAAGTAAAAGAAAAAAAACATTATAAATATCTTTCTCTTAATAAAGTTTGGGTTTGTGACATAAATTCCAAACTCCTAAAGATGTGTCATGACTAGGTAAAAATACTTTGGATGTTCATATTGGCATATGTAATACCCATCCTCATCAAAATTAGAGTCTTTAATCTTCTTAACTACAATTTATTTTTCCTTATGCTAATTGTAATCCCTTTATATTTCCTTCTTTTTTTTCTTATCTATATCCTTGACTCATAATACCCTATTTTCTCCTTCACTATATTTATTACTATTTGGAACTTCTCATCAATAGAATCCTATATTTTATTAACTCTAGCCAAATTTTCAATAATAAATTTCTAGATTGGTAAAATTTTTCATTGAACCACCTCTTCTAATGGTGTCACCTATTTTTTGGTTTTTACAGAGATAAATATCCTTTCTATGGAGATATGGGTTCCTATTCTACTCCTTAGTAGTTTCTCACTTAATTTTATCTTTCTCATTTGTCACTTGATGAATAATCCTTTAGATACAATGAGCTTGCATTTCTAAAAGTATTTCCTAGGCATAGATACAAAAGGTTTTCCTAATTTTATTTTAGAGGTTATCTATGATTTTCCTTAATGATTCCCTTTAACAGAATTTGTGGTCTAGGAAGATGTATAGTAGGGAATAATACCTACTCAAGGATACATCAACAGACTTATAATTACCTTTTCTCCATCCTTAAATTTTTTTTTCTCAAATTGAACATCCTAGGGTATTTTTTGTATTTATCATTAAACATATTTAGAATTGTACTATGTCTCCTAATAGCTTTGAATTATAGAGATTGATATTGGCTTTTAGGCTCTTTGATGAGTGATTTGGGGATTAGTTTAAACTATATATTCTCAATGCGTTGTAATATGTAGGCATCATGAAACACTTGCATGTGATATTGTGGTTTAGCATTATAATATCTTTCAAACTTAGGGATATTATTCATGTCTAGCCATTTGATCTAGATGTTCCTCTAATGTCTAGTTGCTATGGTCACAATATTCCTAATATTTATCATACTCCTTATACCAAGTAATGATTCATCATAATCATTTTTTTCATGGTCTCTCATAACCATGTTCTCATCTTTGTTAATTGTTATATATACATGCATGTTTGTGTCATATTTCTCTATCTCATCCATCACATCTTTTTCAATCTCTATAATGGTTTCTTCTATTGTCTCCAATAGGTTATGTATTATTTTTCCTTCTATCATGTCTACTATCATCCTTGTCAATAGTTGATATTGAGGATGATGTAGAACTGGAAGAGCCATGCTAGCTTTTTCTTCTTTTACAATCCCTTTGATTATATTTGGATGGTCTACTAGAAAACATAGGCCTAAAGGTCCTCCTTGTGTCAAGCCATATGCTTTTCTTTTCTTGGTTCCTTTCCAAGGCTAAACATAGGCATGGATTTACCATGTCATTTGCATAAAAGAGAAAGGAATTTGAAAATTGGATTTTCTTGAGAAATAATAGTATTCTCCTTTTTAGATAGTAATGTCAATGGAATGGTATCTCTCTTTTCTTTTGATACTTCATGATGTACCTCCATGAAGTGATCTTTAAAATGTTAGGCTTTAATAAACTAATAAGGTGCATCTCGTCATCTACCTTATAGTCAATAATAATTACTTCTAGTTCAACTCTTATTAACACTATCATGAGAATCAATGGAGTTAAATTATTAAGTGATAACATAATTTTATCATCAAGGTTTCTTTATTACATATGGTTATCCTAGTGAAGGATGAAAGTGAAGTTTAGATGGTAAGGATTTAGATGTTAGTAGATAACTTTAACTTACTAAGGCACATCATTCCTACTTTTAGTTAGTCTATCATATTCCCTAGTGATATCATCAATAGATGGGGAATCAACTCTATAAGAAGAAGATATTGTAAATTAACATATCTCTAAAAAATAATATCATTTCTAAATAATAGATTATTATGTTATTAAAAATAATCACTTTATAATTTAAATTTTCTAGATTCAATAATACCAAACTTTTGTAACGATGCCAACGATGAGTAGTAAGTAGTCCTAATGCCTATCGCAAGTGTATGTATGAGATCTGATTATAATCCATTAACTAGACTACTATGGTATCTAGATAGCTAAGCTTTCAATTCTAGGTCATTTTCTATGAAGTTATACTTATGAGGTACTTAGTATATATAGTAAGGTATAACTGAGGTACTTGATAGATTATGTTGCCTAGTGTAGGAACACCTTTTTTGATTCCCTTGTGCTTTGTCTTATAAATTGTTTTTGTAGGTTTTGCGCTTGGTCTTCTTATGTTGATTTTGTTGATGATAATTCATGGATGTTTTGGACTCATTTTGATAAATCTATGAGATTCTAGGATCTATGATGACTTATTTGGAGGTATATAGAGGTACCAAGCATCAAAAAAAGTATTTTTATTTTTGGCAACTACAAGTTAGATGTCTCATTAGAAAGCTAGATTTCTAAGCTAAGAAATATTACCAAAAGAGTAGACATCTTAGGAATAGATGAAACATCTATTAAAATTAGTAGACATTTTACCTAAGAGTTGAGTTTTCATAGTAGACATCCTAGCAAAGCCATAGATGTCTTAGATAGTGAGGGAAAAAGCTTCAACATAGCATTTCAATTGGGAAACATTTGAAATACTCTAGATCCTTGTGGAAAACATATAGAAATGAAAATAGAGAGCTTCCTAGCATTTTGGATCTCTATAAGTATGTATGTATCCATCCATGAGAAGGGAGAGAGTGCATCTATCCAAGAAAGTAAAAGAAAAAGCTTTCAAGAGTGGATAACTAAGTAAGAGAGATTGGAGGAGTACATTGGATGAGTTCAACTGGTGATTGTAGCTTCTTGATTGCTTTTGATGTGTTTGCCTATGTGTTCTATTCATTTTTATCTTGCTTGTGAGTTGATATCTTAGTCCTAGGTTATGGGAGAGATTTCTATTGGTTATGTCTTGTATTGAGAACCATTATGTGGTTGTAGAGCCTTATGCTGTACAATATTGATTGAGTTTGATAGGTTTTGGATGTTGTGGATTGTGTGAATCCTATTGTAATCTTCCAATAAATTAATTAAAGATAGCTAGTTTTCTTGTTTTCTAGAAAAATGTTTTTTCTTTGCATAATATCTGGATTTAGTGTGTTAAAGATGATTTAATTATTGGAGTGAGCCTACTCCATTTCTAAGGTCATAATAACATAAGATTAGAATATTAAAGTCTAATGTATATAAATAATGTGTAAGAAGTAAATCTATTTCATCCTATGTGATGACCATTCTTTTCCAACTTGATGTACACATATAAAACTTTTGTATTATTGTTGGGTTATCAAGTGCCTACTACTAGGCGTACCAAGGAGCATACTACTATGATTACTAAATATTAATGTGTTTATACTTGAAACTATTCATACTCATGTCATGTATTTTAATGTGCAATGAAATGTAGATCATTAATTAGGTGCATAGTAAAGTAAACATTAAGCTAAATTTCATTGAAATGAATTACATTAAGTATAAATTCTATGCTATGTCAAAGTGTTACAATGGAACAGAATAATCTTGACCTTTGTTCTTAGTCATGTAATATGTCTAGGTATATAGCACTTGAATAAAGACTTTTTTTTTAATTATTTTATAGTGCACTATAAGCACTCACTAATAATTTTAACTTCTACAATAAAAAGAAAACTAGAAGAATTTGACTAAGCTATTTACTTAAAGATGTGACAAATTTTGTTGGTACATGCAATTATATAGGCATTTATTGTTATTATATTAATACTAATGCATCAACATAGCAAACATTATGTCAACACTAATGCATTGATGCAGTTCATTGACTCACTATTTATTAATATGCTAAACTCTTCTATGTTTTTGGTTAGCAAGCTTGTACATTCAATATTTTTAATGTAAATATTTAATTATGAAATTCTATGTAATACATTTCTTCTATATTATAGGATTAGGATAGGTTAGAATATTAGACCTAATACAATTCTTCTTCATTCCTAATATGGGCTATGTTTTCATTTTATGAAAATATATTCCTAGTTATTTTATTAGCACTTTATTGATTCTATAATATCCTCATTAGGGGATGTTTTTTCATGTTAATCTTGAATTATTATTTTTATCATGGATTTGTAGGATTTTAAATTTCTTATTAATCTTAAGTCTCTCTATTGATTATCCTATTCATGACTTCTTATTATTTTTTATGTATTCTTAGAAAACCCAAGACTTTATCATGGTTAGTTACCATTGAAGAATTTATCCAGGCATTATAAATCTTAGATCTTATATTATCTAGAAATATTCATTAGATTAAATGGTTTTGGATTATTTTGAATTTTTAAATTTCTTAATTATTCTTTTATTGATCATATGCTTATATTATTCTTTTGGTGTTATTTTTCATCATTTGTAGTGCATATTTAAATTTTACAAAAAAGGAGATAGAATATTTATTCATGAGTTGATCCTAGATCATGGTAAATTTACCATGAGTCATGATGAGGTCATGGTGAATCTTTCCATAAAATCCCAAGTCACAATAAAGTTGCAATCTGAAAATTAACTAAACACAACTTATAATCCTTGACCACTTGTTGTGGTTTGGTCATGGCCAATACCATTAGTTTTGGTCATGTGACAACATTTTTTCATTTCAAATTTAGGCCTTACCATAGATGACTACCCACTCATGATCACCAATGATGAGTATTAGCCTAGTTATCGTTACTTATATTATCTTCAATTTTTTTAAAATAATTTTTAAAGGAGCTATCTCCACTATCATCATAGCCATCTTCCTATAAGTTAATTTCATGTTATACCTTACAAAGAAAATTCACTTCCTTTCGAGCTAGGTTGAATTAATATATCTTCAAATGGAATTTTACAAAGCTAGCTTTGTGTAACATTTTCTTTAATACCTTACAAAGAAAATTCTCTTTCCTCTAAGCTCACTAAATAACACACCTTATGATGAGTTTCTTCTTATTAACTAGATTTACCATTTCATGGATACCTTTCAAAAAAAGGTATCTAATGATAGACTAATATTAACCTACAATATGTTAAACTATTAATTAATGGATACCACTTAACTAGAAATCGTATTAAGACTTTTTATTGCTAATTAAACTGTTAATATTTTGAGGATTTTTGGAAAGCATGAATCTTGTGAGACTAATCTAATTTTAATAAAATATATCCTATTTTCTCATTCTACTATATGACTATCTAGTTTATGAACTTGGTTCTTGAGGTTGAGTATGAGGTTTTATATATTAACTCTAATTTGTATTTTTTTATTGAGTTTTTCCTTGTTTTATGAGGTATTATAGGTATGAATGATGTATATTATAAAGATATCAATGATGATGATAGGGCCTAGTTGTTAATGCTAGGATAGAACTCTTATTATATTTTTGTTATGTAATTTCTCTTATATTTCTAATAGTTGTTTTAATGAGTGAGTTGTACATTCAAATTAATGCATTTATTACTCTTTAGTTAATTTTTGTATATTATTTAGCACTCTATTGTTAGTATATATATTTTAATTTACTTCTCTAGAATTTTGATTTATGAATTGGTGATCATTGAAATGTTTCATTTATGTTAAATTTTAGATGGTGTGTGCGTGTGTAGAATAGTTGGCTTAGAAAGCTCTATAAACTATTATATTCTAGCAAATTTTTATTTTGAAAATGCTATTTGATGTTTTCCTAATAGATAATAAGTTTCGATGTTATTTTGTAGTCCTAGTGCACAAGTTAGGTTTCCTTAAAATGGGCTACTATCTATTGTTTGATGCTTTTATTTTATATGTCTTTGTACTTTTTCTAAGAGTGAATACTACTTTTCCTAACCATTTTTATGGCATCCTTAGCATTGTTCTAAGTTATAATTTATCTATACGTTACTTTCTTGTTTTATCCCACGTAATGCTTCACATTCCTAAGAATGATAAGTGGGGTGCTAGAAGTTAGTGTTAGAGCTTAGGCTTTTTAATCTATGATTTATAAACCTTGTTTAGTGAGGTTTCTCAACAAGATATTGACAAGTTTTAATTCTTTTTAATGAGTGATGACTATATCCAACATCCATATATATAGTATACTAGCATCATGGTAGACCATGTCATAATCCATAGATTGACTAGAATAATATATAGTATAGTTTAAGTGATTGTGTATTGCTATATTCTCATCTAGACTAGTAATTGTCCTTGTACTTTGTATAGTTTAGTCTAGGTAAGGTTTATGATGATTAATATTGTTAGGCCTATGACTAAAGTAGCTTAAAATATAAAAATTAATTAATTATAATAATTAATAATAATTAAGTTAAATACTAAACTAGATTATAGTAATGACTATTCATTCACTAACTTGCTATTAGATCCTAGACTTTTGCACCCACTTGGGATTACCAAGCATTTTTCCACTAAGTAAACTAAGCAATTGTGCTGCTAGGATTACTAATACAGTATATATTTACACTTGAGATTAGGTCATGTTCATTCCAATAATGAATTAAAGTGTATTGAAAACATAAATATTATACTAAATTTAATGAAAAAGTAAATGATAGAGGAAACTAGATGTAAGTTATGTTGAATGGCTACCATGAAAAAGAATCAACCTCGAGGTTATTTTTTACCACAAAATATATCTAGTTATATTCTATTTAAATAAGATATTATACATTTGACCTAGATTAATTCTACACATAGTCACTAACTAAGTACTATACTATAAAAAAAAACTACATGAGTTTGAGTATAATTAAGAATCAAAGGTATCATGAATGAAGTATGTAGGACTGTATTTATAGTCATTTATTATAGTTGCAATTTTTTTGATAAAAAATTTTCATCAAATACTATCATATCATAGCTATGATATTGCATCTATAATATTATGACTAATGTAGCCAATTTTACTATTCATAAAACCCCCATGATCAACTCAAAACTCATCCTTAAGTCATATAAAAATTAGATAGGGTTTATCATAAAATTTGTAAAAATGATATCAATTGAATTGATGATTGACTAAGTAGATGATATGATAAAAATGTAAGTATAGCATTACAAAATTTATCCTAGCATATAGTTACAAAAATTGCATGATGCTTGGAAAATTAGATAGCAATAAAAATGAATAAAAAATTCTTTAAAATTTGCCAGCTAAAAATTTTCAACTTATATCTAGCTATTGTGGTTATTCTAATCTTTGTATCTCCTTTATCTCCTTCATTAACTTCTTACTTTTCATGCTAAATGTACCAAGGATGAACTTAAATATCTCATCCTTAGTCTATAGATCCCCAATCATCCAAGTAATTTTAGCCCATTTTTGCATTGTTAGGACTTTGCATAGATATGAAAGCATTAGAAATATTTTGTTTGCTTGGACAACATCTTTATTTAGTACTTGACTTCCTAGTAGTCTTCTAACCTTCTTATATGATTCTTGGCCACATCTCCTTGGTCTTTGAATTTGACCTCCAAAACCTCCAACTCTATGTTAGCAACTTATAACTTTTGCTTTGTCTAATCATGGATTTCAGATCCATGTTTAAAAAGATAGAATGTAACTGCAAGTTATTTTTTAATCTCTATTCTAGATCTAGCAACTATTAACTTGACTAAATTAGCATACTATAGGTTCACTAGCTATAGATAGTGAGTCTAGTTCTCATTCTTAAGATCTTTCATCTTTAGTTCTACAGAACTCATTCTATTGATGGCATCAATGAAATTTGATCATGTAGCCATAAAAAGTTATTACAAAGTGACATTTAGTTAGGTCATGGTAATCTTAATCTCTTTTTCATTGATATCCTTTTGTTGGAATCCTAATTCTTGTAGTGTGTTTTGATCATTTCATGTTATTTCAACTTGTTCTTTCATCTACTTATCTCCATGACCATTTTTGACCTAACCATCTATGTATTTTTCATTGAAAATTTTCTATCCTTCTTGGTCAATCATGCAATCTCCAAATTATCATTCATCGTTTATTCTCTAATGTGATTAAGGCTGGCTTCAAGTTGTTTCTTCTCTTTTCTTAATTTTTTCAACATTTGATTTATTGCTAGAATACATTTTTTCTCCTTTTGTAATGTGGTTATCATAACATTCTATTCTCAAATATCCTAGAAAATATCAAATATATATTAGTACAGTTAATATTATATGTAAAAAACATAATATAAAAAATGTAACACCATCCTTCATAACCTTATGTTAGAGAGAATTACATTGGGTACAAAATCCCTGATGTACAATTGGCCATGACTAAGAAAACTAAAATGAAACAAAACTAATGCAACAAAAGAAATAAAAGAAAACTTATGGTAAATTCATGAATGAAAGTAAAAGAAGAGAAACTAAATAGTGGAAGAAAAAGAGAATTAATACCAATGGCTAAAGGTACAATTAAATATGACAAAACATAATAGCTAAAAACTAAAATAAATTAAAGAGGGATAAATGTCATAAACTTCAAAGTATTAAACTCCCATAAATATCTAGCCTAAATCATAATAGATCTAGACATTCATAAACCACAACCCAATACATATATTAGAAGTGAAATCATTTGAACATATCAATAAAATAGTCTCATACATCATGAAACACTAAATGACTAAACTAGAAAATTAAATAAACATGAATAAAATAAATTAGTGAATCAAAAAAGTTCTCCACACTCATATTTTTGGTTACCTATAAATGAAAGAGGGAATTAGTAAACATTGAGTAAGAAACTTGGCACCTCCTTTAGTTGAGCTAAGAACAAATCTCATGATGGCTGGGTAGGACATGCTTGTCTTGCAAAACATATTAGTACACACAAATAATTCGTATATCAAAAACACATAGTCATATCAATCCCATGTAAAAGGCCCAAAAACACTAACCAAATTGAAATGCCACTTCACCCATAAACCCATAAATAGGAATCTAGTAGATTAGCTCCAAATATTGTAAATGTTATCATATATACTTGCTCAAATTTTAAATGTCAAATCAAAACCAAACTATATCTAAACTACTATGCATATGGATTTATTATGAGTCTTTAGAAAATGAGAGGCACCACCTATAACACACAAAATGCATTCTAAAAAAGTAGTGCTAGAGGTATCACCGGGGACTTACCTCTAACATTCTATAAACATCAAACAAAAAGATCAATGAACTATGGAATCACTCCCTTCTATAGAATAAGACCTACAACAAAACCCACATTAATGAATCATAGCAAGGGTCAATTATGAAACATATTTAAGGAGTCCATCTGTAATTGATCATATAACTCAATTCTAGTCCAATAAATATACATTCAACAACCATCATAAATATTTCAAACAAGATATTCATGATGGAGGATATAATAACAATCAATAGTCCAAGGATCTAATAATAGTAAACACACCAATATTTATAATTAACATATTTCATGCTTTTAAACTAAGGCAAACTAAAATAAGAAGTATTGAACTATATCAAACTAAGCATTAACGACATTAAAGGATAAGAAATAATAAAGAAAAAATATCATGACATCACCATGATTCATGGTGGCTTACCATAACCCAACCAAAATGTGTGATATACTTAAAATCACAAATAAAAAAAGTGAAAGTAAAATGCCTCAACCATAACTAGACCATGAGCTAACCATGACTTGTTGTGGTTAGCCATGACTTAACTATGACCTATGATCTATTAAGAAGACTATAAAAGGCACAAATGGCAATGTTAACTAATACAAAGGCTCAAAAATATCACTATGACTACAACACAACTCAGAATGTGATGAGTCATTCTTCTATGGCCTTGACATTGGATATGCAATATCGGAGTCATGACATCATGTACCCAACATTGAGGCTAATAAGCGATGTCAGGTATCCAATGTCGTCTCATTTGAACCTACCTATAAATACTGCACTTGGGTGCTTGGATGAGATAATAGATAGAACATAGGAAATATAGAGATAGTTTTAATTTTTAGTTTCTTGTCCTTTAAGTTTTTCATTCCCAGTGCATGCCTACAATGTGATACTTGTAATCATGTGACACCTTTGTTTGAGTGTGACATACTTGGACACATTACATGACTAGCAATAAAGATTGAGATTACTTCCATCATTATAGCATCCAATTAGATTAATATTGTTGCTTTAATTATTTAATGATTTCTTTATTTAAAATTTTATATTTATTATTATTTACTATTCCTATCATTAAGTAGAATGTGTATGCCTTAATCACAAGCATTTAAGTGGAAGTACTTGGTAATCTAGAGGAGTATTGTTTGGCATAACTAGTGAAGTATACTTGGAAATCCTAGAAGTAGTTCCACAAAGTCCAAGATGTGTATGGATGATTGAGAGCAAATACCATTACCTTAGGCTAATTTAGGCTTTGTTTCCATTATTCATTAGTTAATCAATTTATCTTTCTATCATCAGGAGTAGCATAGCATAGAATTAGGAACCACATCATATGCCTCACTTTGGACTAAATCATACATGGCAAAGCTACCACTAGTATAAGTGTGAAGATAATAAACTGTGATTAAGGCATAATGATCTAGATGCCCCAACTAGTCCCATTCATGGAATTCAACTGGATCATGCATGAACACTTGTGATTTGTATGGTTGAGCGTAGAGGTACCTCATCACTCATCATTTTTGTTGTTTCTAGGGATGGTGCTAGTTATCTATATTAGTTATATTATACACAATTTCTGTACAAGGTATTAATGATATATCTTTCAGAAATTATTGACTCATGCACACCATAAACCAAGAATAATGTCTCTCTCACATGGAGATGACTATGCACTATATAGTGAAGACATTCATTGGAGAACTAATGCGATATATGATGAAGAAGATTGGAGTGATCAACCTTATGTAGGGGGCTCTTATGATCATGACCACCCTAACGACACTCAAAGACTACATTCACCTAAGGTAGACAATCTTGGAGGAGATGACGTAGGTCCTGAACTAGGGGAGGCCTAAAGGCCTATGACCTCCTCGAAAACTAGGAATGATAAATTAAGGCACTTTGAGAAACACCATAGAAGCCATGATAACTCTTCTAGTTCCTCATCTTCCTCTTTCCCTTCAACATCTAGTTCTGATGAAGATGAATGTAGTTATAAAGATAGAGCTCCATTAAAGGATTAAACTAAAAACTAGAATATCAAACCCACAGGAAAAGTCAATGAAGTCACCATGAACATAGAAAATTTTCTCACAATTTGTTTGATGATGGTGAATCCATGTTGGCCACTATGAGCCTAATGCATATCACAAAGGTTGTTAAGATATCTCACAGGCATCACAAAAAGATTCATTTACCTAAGCTTGACATGAACAATATTGTTTCATCTACAGGAGTATTAGGCATGTGCCTTAAATCTGAAATTTGTGCAAAAGCACATGCCTTGGAGATTTCCTCTTCTGTGTAGTAACTTTAGACAACCCCAAAGCTAATCATACTATCATGGGGGGACTTATTACCAATCTTAACACATTTATCAACTGTAGTGGAAAAAACCATAGTTGTGGGTGGGACCACCACATCAGCCATATCCATAAAAAATGCATGAATGTTATGTTCAAAATTTTGTTTCTCCAACTAGTTCTGCATCCTCTATTTCTAATCACCACTACCACTCTCTTGAGTACCATCAATACATGACATCCCCTAAAGGATCACCACTATGTGCCTCTTACCATCCATCCTACCCTTAATATTCTCATCATCCACCTCCTTATACACCATCACCAGCAACATAGGAAGGTTCAACATCTTAATATCAACAAATGAGTCCCACTTGTGCTGCAAATGTGCATAGATATGCTAATACTAGTGGATCCCAATCACAATGTTAGAAATGTCCCTTCTAGAGAAAAGGTCGTAAGCTAAAAAAAACTACACATGAACCCACCACATCATCTAAGCTAGCATAAGGCCAACCTAGCACATCACCTTCCCTATCTCAACCAATGTTCTTTGACCATACAAAAGGACCACCATTTATTCGTACTTCAATTCGACATCCAACCAATGAATCTACAAACATGAGAAGACACATGAATCCATGCATACCATATCATGCTTAAGGGTGCAATAATGGGCTAGTCATCCATAATGTTAACACACCTCATATATTGACCCACCATACATATAACCATTAAGTGTGTGATCAACAATTTTTCTCCCCAGCCACCACATCATTATTAGGCACCTAGTTGTTGGGGCATGAAGGGTTTCCAACATTTCATACATGCATGGATCCTATTCATCCACTTAATAATCCTAGCCATGACCAAATGTTTAGTTGTGGGGGCTACCCCCCATTCTAATATTTAAGGTTTTTAAGTGCTTTTCATCTTTTTCCTTTACAATTTTTTATCATTTTCCAATTTTTCTATTTTTTTCTATTTGTCATTCTAATTTTCTTTGTATGTAATCTCACTATTGATCATGTTGTGTATTGAGTTGAGGTTTTTCTCTATGTTGTAGAGTCATAAGGAACTGATTATTTAGACATTGGGACCACTATATCCATTTACCCATTCCATTAATAAGAGGTTCTTGCTTTGGTCATAAGGGTAATCTTTTTCATCATCAAAGCTAGTAATAAATCTATAATCATTATGTCTAAATGGAAGAGTGTAGAGCTAAGGTAGAATGTAAAGGGTGTGACATCAAGGGGATTTGTGAATTCTCTTTAGCTACTTCTATATGTTCTATCATGTTGATGAGGTTGTAACCATATCCTTGTAGCTCTAATGAAAAATTGAAGTAAGAGAAACTTTAAATGACACTAAATAAACTTTTGCAAGTTCCATTGGAAAGACATGTACCCATGCCTAAAGGTTGGTGACTTCTCAAAATCATTAAATAAAATAAAATAACATATAATAAATAATTATGACATAATACACTTCTCCCTTGGACAAAACACCAAGTGATGTAACTCCTTGCAACTTTGGTAATCTTATAGTTGTTTGCTGATGGGATGAAATGATGCAGTGTCACTTTAAGGTGGTCTAGACTTGGTTTGAAGCTTGGAAAGAAGGACAAATGATTATGTAACCATTAATAAAACACAAGGTTTCATTATGACTATTGTATGATACCTCCTATCCAAAATTCTTTGATCCCCTCTATGTTCCATCTCATCTCGTTGCCCAAATGTTCATAACCTATGGTTTTGTGTAACATGGAGTAATTATCTCAATTTAGTGGTTTTAACATGTTTGTGTTTTGTTTCATAGGTATGCATTGCATTCAACCCCTCTAGTGCCTATGGACATTATAGGTTGTTTACACAAGGGCATCATAGGCTAGAGCCTACTTTGGGGAGGATCCACTTGTGTAACGTTTGGTGACTTGCACTTGTTTACTATGCACATACCATTTTTCACGTTCCAAAAATTCAATTTATTTCATCCTATTATTTCCCTTCTTACAAAATTAATTTGTTCCACAATCAAGCTTTCAACGCCCTTTTTCTTGCTCATTTTCATACTTTTCACGTTAATGATTTCACCTTATCCTACTTTTAGTGCCTCCAATTAATTTTCCACTTATTTAAAATGAAAAATTTAACTTTCAACCTTCCAATCAAACCTAGATCTTTATTTTGCATGTTCATTAGCCCCATACAAATTGAAAATTTTCACCTTAACATCAGGTCAAAAGATGTATATATAGTTGACCCCCATGCAACATGAACTTCATTTCTCTCATTTGCTACTAGGGGAGTTGTTGAAATTTTTCTCTTTAATTATTTGATTTCCATGTCATTTAAATCTATCTTAACCTATAGTATTCAACTTAGTCATGGGAGGGATGCTTACATGCAAACTTTGCACTTATTTGCTAAAACTTGCTATTACCCAGAAGGTATCATAAGGGTAAGGATGTTAGAAAATCTTAGGGATTATAATGTAAAATCACTAATGATAATGCGAGATATCCAATTTTTGTAACCCATGGACCCATAACCATTATTTTAAGCCACAAGTAATGAAAAAGGAAACAATTGCAATGGGTCATAGAAGAGATAGACACTTTTTTGGGGATTTTTGTTAAAAATTTTCCTAAGCTTGCAATTATATGTATTTTGAGCACAATGAAATAAAGTTATGAGTAAGATATAAATTGATTAATGATAATAAAAATAACCTTGTTAACACATGGTTTTT
This sequence comes from Gnetum montanum, assembly GCA_015680685.1. Lineage (NCBI taxonomy): Eukaryota > Viridiplantae > Streptophyta > Gnetopsida > Gnetales > Gnetaceae > Gnetum > Gnetum montanum. Next base: position 409,157 of record MNCI01037976.1, read on the forward strand.
TCTTTATTGCAAATGGCCCCAAAAATAGGTTCTTAGGGTGAACCCTTGCAGAGAGCCACTAAACGTCCATGTGGTGGTTGTGGCTAGCAAGGAGAATGTGAGAAACATGTTGAAAAGGAGGACCAATATTTTAGTATCCATCAAGAGGCCCTTGCTACTGGGAAATTGGCCAAAGGAGAGGTGAAAGAAGTACTAGCCCTCAAATAGGATCAATGTGAGACATTGACCCCTGACTACCTTGTTGCCACCTTGAAGAAATCCACATTGGCTTTACTCATTACAGAAATAAACTTTGGTTCACTTATAGAGTTTTCTCTAGAAGTGGTGCAGATGCAACTCAAAGTGTCGCCATTGTAGGATATCTTGTTTGATAGTGGTGAATGGTACCTAGGCGAAGTCCATCAATTCTAGCATAATAAAGATGACTTCACCACTATTAATATTTTTGGGGTGAATGTATCTTACACAATCAAAGACATAGTTGTAGCTCTCAACCTACCTAATGAAGGAGCCAAGGTTGCTCACCTATCCACTAGATCTGACCCTAAAACAAAGAAATTATGGTTGAGATGGGCATATGGTAAAGAGGTCAAGTCATATCATGAATTGACTTTGGAAGAGACAACCTACTTTAATATTGGGATGTACCACCTATTTCCTAGCAAAGGGCTTAATCAAATTTCAACTTATGTGGCTAGGGGAAGTGCCATTCTAATGGGGAAATTTGTAGTCAACCTTCCCCAATATTACTTCAAAGAAATCCAACAACGGTTCGAAGAAACAAAGTAAGGGAAAACAACACTTTCATTTCCCTATTTGATCATAAAGTTATGAAAACATGTTAGAATCTTGGGATATACTAGTGATATCCCTAGGAAGGCTCAACATGCCTTCTTCGTAGAACTCCTAAAAATCATAGCACTAAGAAAAGATTCTAGTGAGAATAAAGAAGCTAAAAAGGAGGCAGAACCAAGAATAGAAATGCAACAGGAGCCTAAGTAGCATCCAAAAGCATAGGCTCCACCACTACCACCACAAGATTATAGACCATCAATGACCCACCTATAGAAAATTGTTGAAACCGTTAGCTAGGGAAGTAGTTATGAGGCCACTCTCTTTTGAGTTATGAACAATGCCATATGGCCCACCATATTAGCTAATCCAATGAGGGGAAAGATCTCAATTTAGTTAGGATCCTTTCAAGTCACGATGAAAATTGGAAAAGGTGTCATAGTCATGGTGCTACAAAACAAAGATGCAGCAGGCGCAATATAGGTGATCACTGATCACATCAAGGAGTCATTCAATGTTTCTATTGTCCCTCCAACTAATCTAGTAGGAGCTAGAGATGCAAAAATGCTGGTTGGGATCTCAATGACTCCTATGGTGCATGAGGACATGCTTGATCACTTGCTATAGATGGGTCAAGTGATGACCACTCTATTTGACATCCCTAGAAATGTCACTACAACATAGTCAAACATCATTACCATAAAAGAAAAGTTGGTCATGACAAAGGTTAGGGTAGAACATGCAGAAGCTGAGGTACAAAGATTATAAGAAGAGTTGGCTAGCCTACATAGTAAATGATGAGATCCTACCCATTTTGTCATAGCAGATGAACTAGAGCAATTTAGAATAAAGAAGCTCACCAAGCTAGAAAAGGAGAAAGTTCTTATGGAGCGAGAGAAGGAGATGGTGGTTTGGAATGCCTCTACTACAAATGTGCAATGTCATGCATATAAAAAGGCACTGACTATTATCCAGGAAGAAAATAAGTACCTTTTCATAGAAAATTCCCAGTTGACCATGGTGGAAAATCAAAATAATATCTTAGAAGAGACCATCCACTAGTTGTGAGAATAGTTGGCGAGGGTCAACTAGGATATGAGTTGAGTGGCTTGGAAAAATAGAATCCTCTCCATGTAAGAGGTATGCACTATTCATCAAAAGTCAATATTGAAATTAGTGCATGGCAGAATGAGACCATGAAACATGAGAAATTGAAAGAACACTTCCATAACCAAGTTGGCATGTATAAGGAGATTAATGAAAAAAAAATCAAGATGGCCAAGTCCCATATCAGCTCCTTGGTAGCACAGAATTCTGAATGGTAGGTAATCTTGAACAGTTATTTCATGGTCGAAGAAGTGGAAGTTAAAAACAAGGACCTACAAATTGAGGATTTGAAGGAGTACATGGCATTGGATAACCTTAGATATGCCAACTTTTCCATGTTAACAATAGCTCATCCTTGAAGTGAGATAGAGAAACAAGTAACAACCACCTATGCACTTTATGAGAAAGATTTTGCAAATTGAAAAGATGCTTTGCAAAAGTTGCAAGTGGAAAACTCATAATTAGAGGTGGTCAAAGATAGTTACAAAGGATAGAAATATGTAGCCTCAAACATAGCTCAGAGATTGACAGATTATCATGAGCTTAGGAATAAATCTAGGACTTTTGAGGAAGAAAGATAGTAGTTCATAGCATGGTACATAAAGACAAATCAAATGTTTTTACAACTACCATATCCTTGGGATGTACTGACACTAGCACACATTGGCATAGTAGCTTAGATGGTGCATGACACAAGGATGAAGGAGAAAAAATTATAGGCCCTACTCAATCAGTACAAATTTCAATGGCCTAGCAACAAAGGAAAGCAACTAGTGGAAGGGCGACCAATTCTAAGCACTACATAAGCTTCCCAGTCTTGTTTTTAACCTTTTTGGTTTTGTTTTGTAATAATGTGTTCCATTTTTGTACTACACCATTGTAGCATGTGAAGAGTCAGTTATTTTATCCATTGGTTGAGTTAGTCAATAATCCCATACCTACCCAATATTTTGTCAAAAACTTGTTCCTCATTTTGTTTAACTTGAGGATTAGTTTTCATTCAATTGTGGGGGTATGATGAGTCATCCTTCTATGAACTTAACATTGGATACATGATGTTAGAGTCTTGACATCATGTACGTGATGTTGGGGCTAATAAGTGATGTTGGATACTCAATGTCACCTCATCTACATTTGCCTATAAATACTAAACTTGGATGCCTAGATGAGATAGCAGATAAAACATAGGAAATAGAAAGATAGTTTTAATTTTCATTTTCTTCTCTTTTAAGTCTATTATTCCTAGTGCATGCCTACAGTGTGATGCTTGTAATTATGTAGCACCTTTGTTTGAGTTTGATTTACTTGGACACATTACATGATTGGAAATAAAGATTGAGATTACTTCCATCATTGCAGCATACACTTAGATTAATATTTTTGCTTTAATTATTTAATGCTTTCTTTACTTAAACATTTCCATTTATTGTTATTTACTATTCATTTCATTAAGTAGAATTTTTATGCCTTAATCATGAGTGTTTAAGTGGAAGTACTTAGTAGCCCAGAGGTGTATCATTTGGCATAAATAGTGATGTACACTTGGAAATCCTAGAAGTAGCTCCACAAAGTCCAAGATTTGTATGGATAATTAAGAGTGGATATCATCATCTTAGGCTAATTTAGACTTTATTTTCATTATTCATTAGTTAATCAATTTATCTCTTTCTATCATTAGAAGTAGCATAGCGTAGAATTAGAAACCACATCATATACCTCACTTTGGACTAAACCATACATGACAAAGCTACCACTAGTCCAAGTGGGAAGATAGTGAACTATGATCAAGGCATAACAATCTAGATGCCAAAACTAGTCCCATTGATGGAATTCAATTAGATCATGCGTGAATGCTTGTGATTTGTATGGCTGAGTATAGGGGTACCTCATCACTCATCAGAATGACTAACCACAACTTCACCATGATATATAGTGGATATACCATGATCTCATAATGACTTATGGTGAACCTAAAAATTGCCAAACAAACAGAAATAGAACATGAAATAAAGGATGACATACCATGACCCATGATGATCAAACATGGCTTGACCATAACATATGGTTAAATTATTGTATTATAGTTTATTTAAAAATAGAAATTGAAATTGATGTAAGAAATATTAAGGATGTAACATGACCCCACAATGACTCATGATCTATGATCATAACCTAATCATGACTTGTGATGCAAGTTGGTAGTCATATCATGATCCATGATTAACTTATGGTTTCATACAGAAACCATAAAATTGATAAAAAATACATGAAATGGATAGAAAAATATTAGCAATAGACAAAGAGCACCAAGAAAAAAAAGGAAATGCAAGACTTAGCAAGGGAAATAGATCAAAAAAAATATGGAAAAGAGATTGAATGAGACAAAATAATATAAATAGATACAAAACCTTAAAAAATCCACAAAAAATTTAAAAAATCTATAAATAAAACTCAAAATCTTAGGTCCACTAACCATGCTAAATGTATTGGCAAGAAACTTTAATGATATCTCATAAAAATTATTGAGTGCATTATCTCATAAAAACCATATTCTATAAATTAGTGAATAACCATAAATATTGCAATAAAACCTATAATGAATAATTGCAAATCATTGTAACCTATTAATAAAACAAAACCCCTAAAATCCTAAGTAAGAAGTACACAAATCCATAATAATAATATAGCATTATCCAATCCAAAAAAAGTTCATAAAATCCTATAAATCTAACTAATGGAAAAGAGGTCAAGATTACTCATTTGGAAATAAGCATAATCCACACAATATTCAAAACATAACTACATATCTATCAATGCCACAATCTAAATTTAAAAAAACCTCGTACCACCACAAGATCTAAATCTAGTAGCACCTTCCCTTCCAAGAACCAAATGTCAAGGTGGCTAGATAAGTATTTATGTGGAATTTATCAAAAACACCCAAAAATCATATACAAAAAAACATAACAATTATGCAAACTAAAATTCATTATAGTAAAACATCCTACAATCTCATGCCTATCATACATGTAACTTCTCCATCCTCAACATGCAGTTTTAAATCAATTGTAAGTGAGAATTAACATATGCTAATAAAATTAATAATTATTATAATAAAAAATAAAATAAATCTATCTCCTACTCAAAATAACTATAAAATTACATTTTAATGCATGCCATGCCAACAACTCAACCTTTAAGAGAACCTATCCAAAAGCTCATCCACCAAGTTAGTACATATCAACTAGATAAAATTCATAAAAGAAAATATCATAAAAAAGACACTAGAGTAGAATAATGCACCAATGTCATAATATTATATAGAGTATGAAATATTTAAATACATAAAATATTAAATGTAAAATACTAAAAATCTATCTATCATTATGGCCAAAACATACCATGCATTGAGCACCTCCAAGAATTATAAATAAAATACTAGGAGAAAGAGAAATACTAACTAGACTATTAAAAAACATGAATTGTTACATTATTAATGCCCCCCTATCTACCTTATGAATCTTCTTCCTGGAGGATCTTAGGATGGAATGATCTTAAATTAGACTTAAGCTTCCAACTTATTTCTTAATAAATATGATGGCTCCACAAGATCTTCATCATGGAAACTACCTTACAACATAACTACCAAAGCATCTAGTGCATAATCCTAATATGACACTTTACATATGAAGAATCACTCTTAAGTTGTACTATAGTATAATAAAAAAAAATGAGTATGTCTAGGGATGTAATTTTAAGACATGGAGATATAAAAAATATCATGCATGCTTAAAACTTGTGAAGACAAATTCATGTGCTATGCCATCTCTGCTATTCACTAAAGAACATTAAAATGTCAAATATAATGATGTGTTAGGTTGTCGTTTGAATGGAGAAGAATTAATACTTTCAGTGGAGAGACATAAATGATAATCTTATTACTAATTACAAAATTATATGTCTTCTTCTATAATTTTCATAGCTAGCATAATGGTCCTAAGCTATTATAAGCTACTTGCAAATCTCATTGAACTACTCTATCATATATACTACTATGTTTGAACTAATCTACTACCCATTCTTGATCACATTCTAATACAAAGGAGTCTTGCAAAGTCTACCATACAAGACCTTATATGACATTACATTTAAACTCACTTGATAATTGATGTTGTAGGTAAACTCTACTACTAATAACATATTATGCTAGCTATTCAAAAACTGCAAGGAATATAATTCAAGCATGTTTGTAGCATTTAGTTAACCCTCTCAACATACCTATATGTCTACAAATAATAACTTAAACTCAAATTTATCCTAGTACCTAGGTTATTAATGACCACATACTAAAAGCAAGAAGTAAACTTGGCATTATGAAATAAAATAATTTTTGTAGGAATATCATGTAGCTGAATAATCCTAGAAATGAATAACAATGTAACATCCTTGATGTTGGCTAAAGTATTCAGAGCTATAAAATAAGCAAACTTGGTCAAAACATCAACAACAATAAGGATAGCATCCTTTCCACCCCTAGTGAGAGGTAATTAAGTAATGAAATACACACTAATTACCTTTTACTTTCACATTGGAATAATATGAGGGTCTAAGTAACCACTTAGTTACTAATGTTTAAGCTTAACCTCCTAGCAAATTAAGAATCTAGCTACAAATTTCTCAACTTACTTCTTCATGCCTAAACATCAATGCACTCTCTTTAGCATCTTATACATCTTATCACTACAAAGATTCTTTTGAAGCCTACTAACATGAGATTTCTTCAATATATGCTACCTCAAGGAATTAGGAATATAAACTTAATCTTTATAATGAAGCAATCAAGCACATCAAATGCTACAAAAGAATCACCATACTACCTAATTTTCTTATACTACTAATCATGCTTCTACTCTAAACAAATCTTATCTAACATAACCAAGAGAATTAGTAGTTTGTACAGTTTTACTAGTTGCACAACTCAAGGCATCCATGAAAATGTTTCTTTTTCATATTTGATACTAGATAATAAAATCAAAATTGGCCAAGAGCTCAACTCATCTCATATGATGCAGGTTCAATTATGATTAACTCATCAAATACTGCAACCTCTTGTGACTAGTTTAGATTGTCAACTACTTACCAAAAACAATAATGTCAAAACTTTTAGACAAACATCATCACTCTTAGATCTAAATCATGTATGGAATTTTATAAAAAAACATAAATAGATCTAGTTCCAAATCATTTGTGTTATGGTGGGTCTCATGAGGCTTCAGCTATCATGAGTCATACACTATCACTTTGTCATCTTACATGAAGACACACCCATAATCCTCTACTAAAATATAAATATAAACATTAAATTGTTTACCTAGAGTAGAAAAATAAAAATAGAAGTAAAAATCAATATACTATTAAGCTTATCATAAAAAGCCTAACATCATGGGTTCCATAAGAACCCAATATCTTTCCACAACAACTTTGTGAAAGGTAAAGTAATGTAAAAGAAGATCTCAATGAACCTCTTGTAGTAACCTATCAATCCAAGAAAATTTCTAAAAATTCTAACATCCTTAAGAATATTCCAATCCAAAATATTTAATATCTTAGATCCATCTCTATAATATCCTCTAAAATAATGTGCCCTAATAATTGGATCTCACAACACCAAAATAAATACTTTAAAGAGTTGACAAATAACTAATGCTCTCAAAGGATCTGAAACATATTTTTTAATGCTTCTTATGTAGATCCTATAAAAAACAATATACCAAGATGTTATTAATAAACATAAATAAACTAATCCATGTAAGATTTTATAACAATGTTCATGAGATGCATGTATACTATAGAAGCATTATGAGTCCAAAAGGAAGAACTAAAAAATCATAATATCCATACCATGTTCTAAAAATTTTCTTCAAATTTCCTCCTATCTAATATGAACTTGGTAATATCCAAACTTCATATCTATCTTTGAGAATATCAGAGATTCTCTCCACTGGTCAAACAAGTTGTCTATGCATTGAAAGGAATACTTATTCTTCACCATTACCTCCTTAAGCTATCTACAGTTAATGGACAACTACATTTACCATTGTTCTTCTTAACAAAAAAAATTAGAAGCATCCTAAGGAGACACACTTAGATGAATTAGACCCTTATCTAGAAACTTTTAAAGTTGAAACTTTAGTTCATTCAACTCAATAGATGACATTCTATGTGGAACATTAAAGATAGGTTCAACATTATATTTAAGAGTAATCTCAAACTTAACATTACGTGTTGAGAAAACTAAGAAATATCATATGTAAAACATTAAAAAAATCATGAACAATAAGAATCTAATCAATCTAGATGATGAAGAAGAATTTTTGATTAAAATGACAAAGTAGGAATGGTCCTTCCACAACAACCTATGAAAAGACCTCGAAGACACTAGGTCCAAACTTATCTTACATTGTTTAGTATGCATAATCACTTAATCAACATTGTTCATCACCAAGGAGAGTATCATACACTAGTAATCCAAGTTTTCCTAATAGTAAGATAGCTAATCCATGCGCAAGATAACTTCATATTCTCCTAACCTCATGACATGGATATCACTACACCAAAAGACATCCTATATTATCAATGGTACAAACTTGAAGACTTGATCCACCATAAGAAAAATACCACTAATAGTACTAATAAAAAACTCTTTATGAAGAGACTAACCCTTCAAACCAAAATTTTCTACTACTTAGGAATTAGTAAAAAAATGACTAGAAAAAAGATAAAAAAAATCAAAATAATTAGGTTGAAAATCATGGCTATGGACTTCATCATGGTATTAGGCTAAGCATTTATTGGCTTATCTATCAAAGTGTAGATATGAGCATGCATCCCCATATCATCATAGTCACCTATAGGTATGTAAACAAATAAATAAATTTTACTATTTAAATTCCTTTAATAGTTAAAAATCTTGTGGCCTAGTTGGCTACAATTGTAGCAATTCAAAAAATACTTAGGAATATATTCAACTCTACCACAAGTATGATAAGTAATGGATACATGGGTGGTTCCATCACCTATGGACTACTGTTGTAGTTACTACTACTACTACTCATCAAAACTGGAATCCTAGGCTTACTCAAATCTTTTAAACCTTCTAGAAGAGATTTGACTCTTCTTCTAAGAATGATCATGATATGCTACATATACTAAGTGACTATGCTTCAAATCCAATACATGAATGCATGATTCTTTATAGATTCATAAGGATCTCTAACAAAATGATTAGCTTTGGCCTTCTCATCTGTATGTATTTATGATACATATATGTTCAACTCTAAGAACTTGTAGCCATACTAAATCACAATTTAAATGCCTTCATAAAGATGATAAAACTTATCTAACTTTACCTTTTCATACTTTGAGGGATGTAATATACTATAAAATCATTAAGAAAATCACTCCAATGGATATCACAATTTTTTCAATGTCATGCCTTCTCCTAGATAATTCATTAATGGTTAGCAGACTCCCTAGAATAGGAAATTTCTAGTTACATTTGTTACATAGAAGAGTAACCCATCAACTTGAAAATCTTAATGGCCTCCTCAATAAGGTCATCCTCATCTTGAAAGGTAGGCAATCCCAACATATAGAATTTCTTCATAAGCTTGTGCTCCATTGGTTATCTACCATCACCATCACCACCCCCTTAAGAAACGAGTTTTAATAATGAACTTAAGTTCTTCTCTATATGCTAACAAAGAAATTGAAAAAGATAGTGGTTGATATTTACTTAACTAAAATTTTAATTTGGTATAGGAGTATGAGTAATGAACTCTACTTGGGGATCCATCATAGGCTCCTTAATTTAATCAAGAATAGGATCAAATGTTAAAGTTAGGTTTATAGACCTAACATATACCTTTCTACCATGATCATGTTTACATCTAGCACCTACCATCACTAGAGAAAATACCATGAAATTAGGATATCAGTAAACCTATGCTCTAATACCAACTTCTAACACCCTCCTTTCTAACTTTATGTTGGAGAGCATTACATTGGATAAAAAATCCCTAACAAATGATTGATCATGATTAAAAAATAGAATTAAAACAAAAATTACACAACAAAAAAATGAAAATAAACTTATGATGAATTCATACATGAAAGGAAAATAATAAAAAATAAATATCAAAATAAAAAGAAAATTAATATGAATGGCTAAAAGTACAAAAAAATATGATAAACGTAATGACTAAAAACTAAGTAAAATGAAGAGAGGTAAACATCATAAATCTTAAAAACTTAAAATTTCATAAATATTTAGCATAAATTATAATAATTCTATCCATACATAAACAATAACCTAATACATATTTAATAGAATTCATCTGCACATATCTATAAAATAGTTTCATATATCATGAAATAGTAAATTGCTAAACTAGAAAATGACATAAACATAAATCATAAAATCAACAAACCACCAATCATCTCTATAATCAACCTATATTTGATGAATTATAAATAAACGAGAGGACCAAAAGCATTAAGTAAGAAGACTATGTGCCTCCTCTAGCAAATTTGAAGTGATGAGCTATCTAGTGACATTTTGTAAGTCCGTTGTAAACCCTAGACTTAGAAAGTATCAAGTCATGTGTATTTAGGCCTAGCATTTGTAGTTATGATTAGTGTATTTGAAGGATGAATCCTTTCCTTTGGTATTACATGTTTAAGTTATGTGCATTTTTTAAGTTAGAATTTTTTCAATCCTTTTTGACTATCCTAAGAGCCCTGCAACATGTCTCTTTAGGTTCTAGCTTTTGCCTAGGACTAGTAGTCTGATGCTAGTAGTAGAGACAATGTGCTAACACCATTACATCAATAGACCTCCTACATTAGCATAAGGGTGCTAATGTATATTTTTCTTGGCCTAAATTATCTTGCCTCATCCAAAGAATGATTTGAAACTACTAGGGTATATAGAAAAACCATTATTGATCACTTGGGCTTTGGTGAACCTAAACTGTTACATGTCAAAAGCAATAAATACCTACATTAAGCTCTCATTTGATATCTTTATTTATTCTTGTGTTTTCCTAGGATTTTGGTATCCAATTTGAATGAAGAGCTTCTCCTCTCTTGGGTAAGTTGATTTCCTTCTCAATTTATATATTTTTTAAGTCATCATGTTTACAAGTGCAGCCAAACTTGATCAGAATGCAAAGTACAAAGTTATGCATTGTAAATATAGCTGATGATTTTTACATGTTATATGCCATGGATGACTTAAATTGTAGAAAGAATAAAATATGAACCTCATGCTTATCATATATATTAATTAATTAATTAATTAATTTGTATATTCATTAAGTTGTGATGATTCATCCTTATTTGATAGGCACATAACTATATGGTATGATGTTAAATCATCAATGTTATGACTAGGAGCTATTTTATGATTTTCATTCGAGGTGTTTCACCTACCCCTTCAAGGATTTCAACCCTTAAGCATGTGTATGTGTGAGCATTACACTTTTCCCAAAAGAGATTATAATACATATATGGTATTTGTTGTTTTCTTTTTATCTTCATAAAATTGATAAAAATTTTAAATGTTTTCTCTCTTCTTTGATCATGGAAAAATGAATTTCTTATGTATTATAACATCTTTTATATTTATTAAAAGTAATGACTACTCTTCAAAATCCACTCAACATTATCTTTGAAGTTAATGATTGAATTGAACTATGTTTTATATCATATAAGTCCATTGGTCATAGTCAATAGGATCTCTATCATTGTCATCTTCTCTAGGGAAGAAATTAATGAATAACCTAGAAATACCTATGCATGCTTTGTTAAAAACATTTTAATTATATTATAACTATGTTTCCTTTATTATTGTATGTAGGTTGCCATTACAGGAGAAGTGATAGATAGCACTTAAAGCCTATTTAGGACTTCTGGTAGGGAAAATATAATAAAGCAATGGAGAGTCTAGGTTAAGCTTGAACATTTTGATGATGCCTCTCTACTACTAATTTTCTTAACATATCACCAAGATAAGTAGGGGATGTGGTTTGATGCTCATGGGTGATTCTTAAGAAAACAAGATAAAGTTGCATAATGTGATTGTAAGGAGGCCCTGGTCAATGTTGGCTTGGATGATGATCAAGAATTTTACATGGAATCAAAGATAGTATATAATGAATATGAATCCCATCAATGATAATAGCTCTCAAATCAATTGGCTAAGAAGGAACCATATCCTAGCATTACATCTGACCATTCAAAAGTAAAGGATGATGAAGCTAACAAGAAAGGAAAAGAGCTAATTTTCCATGAAGGATCATGATTAAGTAATACTTAACAAATTATATCCAAGACTCATGACATAAAATTTCTATTTAAGTTCCAACATTTAAACTTGTTTAGATCATCCAAGTATCAGAATGTTCCATTATTTAATTAGGGTAATTATCATGAATACAATAAAACCATTTACATTCCAAGAAAGAATGTTCATGATAATTGTATCAAGTGTATCAACATGGTTAATGTTTCAACTTATAGAGGGCTTACTAGTGATGATCCTTAGTTTTTCATATAGGCATTCAATAATGCTTACTACCTTCAAGGAGCTTTTAGTGAGTTGTAAAAGTTGAAATTATTACCCATAATTTCATTGACCATGCAAAACTTTAGTACAAATCCTAGCCTTTCAAGCTAATGTAGTAGTAAGAAAACACTATTAAATTCATTGACATCAAATTAAAACCTAATCCTAATTTCTAATATCTAAACAAAGATGATTAGATGAAGGTAAAGGGCCCAAGAATCTTTGGAAATTTCCATGAAATGATACATAAAAGCTACTCATTACTATCCAAACTATGAATTCAACTAAAGAGAATAGTTGAAGTACATTATTGAAGGTATTTGGTAGAGGAAAAGGAAGATTGTAGATAAGTATATGGTGTGCTAGATATACAAAAAGTCCATGGTTCAAATCAAAGTACTTCTTGATACCATTACAACAATGAAAGATGAATGGAAAAAGTGATAATCATCTAAGAAGTACAATCATAATTACACATATTTAAGAGAGGTAAAAAATATTAAAGATACAACTGAACCTCCCATTATAGTCAAAGCCTTGGAACAAAATCAAGTTCAGAAAAGGATGGCCTTGATGGACTTGTTCCATAAGGTGTACTAGGTCTAGGATGCAATGGACAATAAGATGGCTACCACCCTTAAGGACATTGAGGAAAAGGTGGTTAAAGATATACTCAAAGATAATACACCACCTAGACATAGAATAATCTCTCATACACCAAAAGCACAAAATAAGATTTAGATTACTACTCGGTGATACATAGTGCTACTTAATCATGGCTCACATGATGGAAAAATGGGATAAGCTAGGGTGCATCCAAATATCAAGTTCATCAAAAGTTAAATGAGGAGGAATTCTTACATTCTAGAGGTATGTATTTCTAGCTCATGAAGCAATACCAACAATGACAAACTCCAAATCCTTAGGATGCTACTCCATGAAATCTTCTCACTCTAATGTAACAATAGATGGTGTTTTCCTCCAATCCCTACTTTCAAGATTCTCATGTAGGTACCTATTTGATGAATCCATAATAGCACATATATACATCAAGTATTCATATCTAATATACTTCTTAATAGTAATATTCTCAACAACTTCTACCATCTGTTCTCATGCAAGATAGGATTCCATGTTTGACATCCTATTCCTGAATGTCATGGAAAACATCAAATATATGATATATTAGACATTAGACATTATGCATACAAAGAAAATATACTAAATGTGAAATATAAGTGATATTTGGCATTATGTATAAAGGAAATAATAGGAAAAATGTAGAAAGAGAAATAAAAGAATGCTTTATTGATATGGAATAGAATATCTTGATTGTGCTCTAAGAGTGTTCCTTGGGGTTTTCTTCCTTTGGCATCTATCCCTTAGAGGTAATCTAGCACTACCACCATGGTTAGGCCTATAACCTAGATAGAAGGGATGGCCAATCCATTTCCTATCCTACTTCACTTAGCTTCATATGACTTGCCTATACCAGCTCCACCACCCCATGACTTGCCTATACCAACTCTGTCATTCCATGCTGGCATGACCTCTAACCTTGGGTATAAATGCCTTAGGCAAAACCCCCAAAGGTTACCTTAAGATACACATACATTATTACAATGCCCCCTTTTAGGTCTTAATCACAACTACCCTTATAGGTTTTATTAAGATGACAATAACACTTGTTATGAAGAGACACCATCTTCATTAGGCAACAACATCATTTTGGAATGGGAATGTGACAATCTACCCCCATTGGATTTTGTTCATCCTCAAACAAGTCAACATTCTCTATTTTTTTCCAACTTCAATGCTTTTTTTCTTGATCTTGTGCTCCAATAATTTGATTTCTCTTTAGAAATTGAAGTTGTTTCTTACTTATTTTACAAATAAGATATATGTGAGAAATATTATATGGATAATTAAATATTACTTTCTTATATTTACATTAAAATGAAAAAATATGAATTAAATATTTATCAACCACCAATCACCAGTCCTAACTAGGATCACACAAAGTGCAACTTGGATCTGGTTACTCAAGTCAAGGTAGGGTAAATTCTTTATCTCCAATTTTTATTATCATAGATATTTTACTTATCTAATTGAAATATAAATTGCACTATCAAATAAAATAATAAGATCAATTAAATAAAAGTAAGAGTGAGATACTTCTTGATCTTGATCAACATTATGAACTGATGGGAGTAATTGTAATTCTACCATAAGTGGTATGTGATTGAATGGTCTTGTTTGGGATGGCAAAGCTTGATCTTGATTCTTCTCAACTTCTTTTTTAGAAATCAATTGTAGTAACTTAGTAACTTGAAAGAATCAGGCATCATACCAAATATAATCTATAGTCTTGATGAAGAATGTTGTTGATCCATCTTCATTAATCATTGCAAAGTAATTTGTAAATTGTGGTTCGTGATGAGTGCTATCCATCAACATCATTTCTTCTTGAATTCTAGAGTCTAATTTATCTACTAAAGATTCATAATAAGTAGAATATGCACTGGCTAGTGGAATTTCATGTTGAATTAATGGAAACATCTTCTTCAAGTTAGGTTCATCTTCCAAAGATTTCTTTACAGATCCATATTTAAAGAATTGATAAATTTTACTTCTAACTTTTTCATTGAAGTCTCCACAAAGAATAAATGGAATTGGATTAGTACAACTTAGGAATAACTTCTTCTTTAAACTTTATTTTATTTTCATAATGAAGTATGCTCCTTGACAAAGTCTAACATCTGAACAAGTTGTTTGGCAATTAAATGTGTGTTAACAACACATACACATTTTCCTAATAGATGAACTTTTAGAATCATTGCCAAGGCTATGTGATTTTTCGAAATTATTAATTGTTCTTTCTTTCCCATCACTTGAAGTTTTGGAATTTCAAAAATCATATTTTCTAAACTCCATTCAAATTTTTGTACCAATTCAAACTTGGCTTCTTTATAAAAGATTGCACAACCATCCATGTTGTAATTCCTACAATATGCTAATCTATACGGCTCAAAAGAAGAACTTCCATAAGAACCTTTTTGCTTATAAATACCTCTACATCCAATCTTTCCAAAATATAGTTGGAATTGATATAGAAATTTCCATGGTAAGATGTCTTGTAATCACAAGACATCAGCATCCAAATCTTGTAATTCTACTAAAATGCATGGGTATCAATATTCGTTCCAATCCAAGGCCCATGATGGACATAGTGGATATTGTTTCTCACTCACTAGTGATCTTGCAAGGATGTTGTATGTTGCAAATTTTATTTTCATTCTTGGATTCTTATCTAGATCATTTCTCTTCATGAGTATCATACTCCTTATCAAAATGACATTTTGAGTCTCCATGTTATTTTGCCATATGTTTTGATTGTAGGATGGATTAATATACCCTTTTCTTGATGGTTGAAGATCGTTTTGTTTCTTTAAATAATTCTCCAACTAATACATCAACTAATCTTTAACTAATACATTGACTAATTCATCAAATAATAATCGACTAATACTAATACAACAATTGATTCTCCAACTAATTTTACTACATTATCTAATTTTATAATTACATTATCTAATTTTAGTAATATTTAATGACATCATATAATTTTAGTAATGTGTAACTACATTATCTAATTCTTAACAATTTTTCTACCCCCCTTAAGAACATTGACTCCAACAGTGTAATTAATGACATGCCATAGTGATCTTAAGATTATCTATAAGGGTTATGTGCTAAATCTTAAAGCCTAAAAGGTTGAATTTATGATATCAGCAAATTATCAATTTCTTAAATGATAAATCTAACCTTACCATTGAGTTCAAAAGGGTGAAAAAAGTTGGAAATGACTATTCATATGTTGAAAATGGACATTGTATACTTGAGTGATGCTAAAATTAAACTCTGAGGATTTTGAGGCACTATATTAAGAAAGGAGTAAAATCTAATCTTTAGGGTTTCTTGGGATGGATTGAACTTCACCATTTTTCTTAAAAGGTTGAAATCTATAGGAAATGACTCTTCATTCACCAAAAANGAAAAGGTTGAAATCTATAGGAAATGACTCTTCATTCACCAAAAAAGGTTTATAAAATGAAAATTTATGGCTTCTGGAGTCTAAGTAATTTGGTTCAAGAAACAAGACTTCCTTAGAGGTCACCCATCCTAGTTCTACTCTAGAGCAAGTGTGGTTAATTGTGGAATTTTTATCTCTATTGCTACCACCACATCAAATTCTAATTTTAGAAACTATTTTTGCAAGTTCCTAATTTAAACTAATAGTTCAATGATGGAAATTTCAAAATTTTCCATTAATTGATAGACAATTGAAAATTTTCCATCATATAATGGAGAATTTGTTGTTTCACTATGAACGGCAGCAACAATCGTAGTGATGCATCATTTCAAGGTTCGTGTAGCCCTAGTGCTACCCATCTTAGGGTCTATGTGACTCTTAGTTAAGAGGTGGTTATTAGTGATGTCTGAAGAGGTAGTTATTGGCGACACCAAAGACAATGATCAGTAGCACTAGAGTAGTGATTGGTGATGCTGAAGGTAGTGATTAATGACATTGGAGGTAGTGATTAGCAATGTTGAAGGTAGTGATTGGTGCCACTGGAGATAGTGATTGACAACACTAAAGGTAGTGATTGGTGGCATAAGGGGTAGTTATGGGTGATGTCAATGGGCAGCAGCGGCCTAGTCAATGATGACTATGAAAAACACAATAAGGATTTCTATAGTGAAAATGTAGGAAAATGATGCAGGTTTTAGGCATGGTAGTTGTAGGGCAGTGGACAACACAGATGTTGGTAGCAACGAATATCAAAATGTAGGTAACACAACGTGGTTTGGGGGCAGGTCGATGAAGCATGGCATGGAGTAGAGCAGCAACGACGATGGAGGCACCTGCGACCCAATATGGTGGGCACAGAGGGTAGAGCAGCAATGGCAAGAAATTGGTGGTGCAAGTGCATGGGCTAGGGGCCAACGAGTGATGCATGATGCATGGCCACAACAGGGTGGTGTGTGGCTAGAACAAGGTGGTGCATGGCAAGAACAGGGTGGTGTAGCCTCTCCAGGGCCTACACGTCCTACAATGTCAACACAGCCCATAGGGTATGTATTGCCTACTGTGACCTACGTGGCCCTTGTAAGGCCAATATGGCCTATTTTTTTTTTAATTTTTATTATTTTTATTTTTTATTATATATATATATATATTATTTATTTATTATATATTATTTTATTTTATAATTAATATTGATTTTTTAAAAAATGTTATATATATATTATATATATGTATCTCTTTTTTAATTAAAATTGTGGAGGCCTAAGTTTGAACCCATGACCTCCCATTCAAAATTAAGATATTTTTCTTTAACTTTTTATTATTATTTTATTCCACCTTGCCTTAGCGGTTGACATGGTGGTTCAACCGATGATAGGGTAGGGATTCAGTATGGATAAATGGTGATTTTGGGTTGATTCTTGATCCTAAAATTTTGACATTTTTTAAATAATAATAAAAATTTAATAATTTAATATTATTTTAATGCATGTATAAGGAGAAACTTTAAGCATCAATATCTCCCAAAACATAATTCTCATTGAGATGAAATTTGTATGGTTGGAATCATCTCAACAAGTACTATGCATTAGACATAGTTTTAGAGTTTAGAAATGAAGTTGATTTTTTAGAAATTGAAAGGCCAAAACTAGCCTATTTTGTTAAATTGACATTGTTAAGCTAACATATGGTAACTTGGAATCTTCTAGATTACTTGGATAGTAAATTTCAACAAAACAAAATCAATTCAGGTCATGGTTACTAACTTTCTAGAAATAAATTTAACAATAACCCTAATCAATTAATAATTATAATATTAAGATGGTAAGAGTTACCTAGACTAGTGTGCCATTGTCTTACCAACATATCTTGTAATTGATGAATCTTAATGAGGCGTAATCAAATATTTGTTGATTAATGATATCCATGAAATCATTTTGTTGGTTACAGGGATAGATGCCTGATTCATTATTCATGAAGTCAATGGAAAGGTATCTTCTGACTTTCATCACAAATATATGGTACACCCAGTGATGATCAATAGCTTTCCATTTGTTGTGGCTTCAAGGTTTATCATCAAGTTCATGTTGTATTCAGCCCACGATTCTGAATGACCCTTGGATGATGGTTTGCTCTTATACCAATTGTGACATCCTGTCCCTAGATGTCATGGCAAATGTTAAACATACAATATATTAGACATTATGCATACAAAAGAAATATACTAAATGTGAAACATAAGTGATATTAGACATTATGTATAAATAAAATGATAGGAAAAATATAGAAAGAGAAATAAAAGAATGCTTTATTAATATGGAATAATGTATTTGGATCGTGCTTTGAGAGTGTTCCTTGGCATTTTCTTCCTTTTGTCATTTATCCCTTAGAGGCAATCCAACACTGCCATCATTATTAGGCTTATAACTCAGCTAGAAAGGATGGATAGTCTACTTCCTATCCTACTTCACCTAGCTTCTCATGACTTGCCTATACTAGCTCTGACACCACATGACTTGCCTATACTGGCTCTACCATTCCATGTTGGCATGACCCTGGGTATAAATGGCTTATGCCAAACCCCCAAAGGTTACTTTAAGAGACACATCCATTATTACAATGCACCCTTTTGGGTCTTAATCACAACTACCCTTTTGAGTTTTATTAAGATGACAATAACACTTGTTATGAAGAGGCACCATCTTCATTAGGCAACAACATCATTTGGAAATGGGGATGTGACACCTAGTAATCATAACTAAGGAAAGTCAAATTCTATGATATTGCCTACTATGTTGATCCTACTTCTATGTATGCTACTAGGTAATACTATCAAACACATGTTGATTTGGTTCTGAGGGTAAGTTTAGAGTCACATGATTGAAAATTCTATTACAAGTATAGACTTGAATGTCATGTGATAGAATGAACACCATCCTTTTCATCCTATGGGAAGGACAACACCACAAGAAAGATGAGGAACCATATTGAAGAGATTCTGGTATCATTTTCTAAATCTTAAAGTAAATCATCTATCTAAGTGTTAGCTTTTTTAACAATATTTGGGAGGTTAAATAAGATGAAAGTTGATGATAGTAGCCATGTTCCTCTTTGTATGTCTAACATAAATATGCAAGTAGTGAAAGATGAATACTTTCTCCAAAAGATATCATCCAAGTAGTCCCATAATTAAAATTAAAATTAATAAGAAAGATCATTTCCTAGTTCTTTGTGATTCTAAGTTAGGAGCTAATATTATTTTAATTGTATAGTACCTTGAATGGTGTCTCCCTCTTATCGAAATTATTAACATCTGTTTGAAACTACTAAATCAATCCTACACATACCTCATGAAACAAGTGAATTTTGTCATGACAACCTTATCAATCTAGTAATATCCTATAGATTTCTTAGTGATTAAATTGAACAAGGGAAGATAACTTTTCTATCATCATAGGAGGAGCTTAGTTGATCATTATTAATAAAAAGTTAGTCTTCCAATACCTTCATCTTAAAACTAATAAGAAGAATAAAAGCAAAAGGATGCATTACAAGGTGATATCTTATGATCCTTCCAAGTTATGTGGCAAGATGGATTTCAACTTATATTATACATGGAAGATGAAGGGTAATCTACTATAATCCATATTAAGATATTGTAAGATCTCAATAATAATTTCTTAGATATGATGGAAGCCATCCTAGGTGGAGATGCTATAATGAAGGATCTCTTTGTATTTTCTCCTTCCTTAATGAATGATCCATCCATGATCCATCACAAGGTTATACTTTGATCTCAAATTCATGTACTATCAAGAATGTATGAAGAAATCAAGTTATAGTAGGCATAATATCTAGCTTACAATAGAAGTTCTTTAGTTTTCCACTAATCAACATAAAACTAGTTAATGGATAGAAGGAAGAAAAAGGATAGATATAGGTACTACAATCATGTTGAGAAACATTGGTATCATGATGGAAACTAAACTTGTAAAGATACATGCTCAAATCAAGGCTACTAATGCTAATAGAAACTTCTACCAAAGGAAGCTACAATGCAGTCAAGCATAGGTACGATGATTACATAAGCACTTGGAAATCATTACATAATTGATACCTACACCTTTAACAATCATACCTCAGCTATGTATCAAACACCTACAATTTATACTTCTCAAGGTATAGTAAATGGATGAAGAATTTGTATTTATAAAATATGGCTTAAAAAGATAGATCAGAATGTTTAAGCATTAGTTCCAAGAATGAGACAAAAGGAGTCAAGAAGAAAATAGGTACTTACCCTCTCTCACTAGCTACAAAGGCTTAAGAATGAAAGCCAAATCATGGCCTAAATTTATAATAAATATCTCCATACTAAGAAAAAGAACTAGAACTTATGATAAGAGTTAACTAAAAAGATAACTAGAGAGATAGATAAACTTAGAAAGATACACCTAAATAAGTATGTAACCTAGGAAGTTGAGGTATGTAGATTGCATAAACTAGTAGCTCTTATGAATGGACACATAACTTGAGAAAGGAATAACATGAATGAGAAATTTATACCTTACATGTCAAATGCCATCAAATGGTCATAAGCCAACATTGTAGGAATAGATGGACCTCCTAGAAAACATATGAATCCTACACAATGAAGTACTAGTTATGATCCTTGAGAGGAGACAAGAAGCTACAAGAAGATATATACGTAGAGTAGAGGATATATCTTCACATCATCCAAACTTCTATAGGTAGATCATCTAGTGATCTAGAAGAGAGACTTCCTCAAGCATTGGTTAAGTCAAAGGTTATCTAGCACAATCTCTAGCATGAGAAAAAAATCATGAATATTTCCAAGTAGATGTAGAGAAATATAGTCAAGTACTACTACAAGAGCAATATTGATGCATGAGTAGAACTAGTCACTTCAAGCTAGGGTAATGGATCTTAAAACATAGCTACAGAGATTTCATATGCCTCAGCCTAGCACGTCTAGTTTCTTTTCATGCCATGAAGCTACATGAAGGGGATATTATCCACGTCCATCACTCCTTGATACTTCCTATGAAGGTGGATTATATTGTAATGTAGTCATGATTTGTATTGTACCTTTTTAATTCCTTGACATGAACCATGTCATGTTTCTAGTTTCTAGTTTGTATTTTGGAGTGTTAAAGATATGGGACTACATTTACTTAGTTGTAGAAGAATGAAGAGTCATTTAGTAACATATTATTAATCAATTATAAGTCCTATACTTGAGAAGTATTAATTATGACCTATGTTTGTAGTCCAAGCATGTGTGATTAAGGTTCATGTCTTCCAAAATACACCCTTCTAATATTATACATTTAAATTGCATTCATGTTTTAAGTCTCTTAGGATGTTTCTAGAATTGTTTAGGTTTCTTAAGTGTCTTCTAATATGTCTCTTTAGGTTTTAACTTTCACTTGAAATCAATGGCATGCTGCTAGTGGTAGGAAGGATGTGTTGATACCACTAGGTTAGTGTACCTCCTACATTAATGTAGGATTTTCAACACATCTCATGCCTAGTCGTAATTACCTTCTTTTTCCAAAAGTATAATTCATACTTATTAGGTTACATCGATGGATCTTCATTGATTCTCTAGGCATTCATGAATCTAAAGAATTATATGGTGAAAATAATAAATATCTAGATTAAGCTTTTAATTGAAATATTTTTTCATTTTATGTTTTCTTAGAATTTTTGCATTCAATTTTGAGTGAAGAGCTTATCCTTCCTTGTGTAAGTTGATTTCCTTCCCATTTTGTATATATTTTAAGTGATCACTTTTACAAGTGCTACTAGAATCTATCAAAGTGCTAGCTTACTTATGTAGTCCAAAACAATTTGGTCAATGTGAGCTCTACTATTATGCATTGTGAATAACACTTATGATTTTTCTAGGTTATATGTCATGGATGCCTTAAATTGTAATAGAAACCAGAAATAAAAATATCATAGTTATCATATACATTAATTAACTAAGTAATTGATTCATTTTCATATTTATTGAGCTACAATGATTCATCCTTAGTTAAGAAGGTCATAACTATATGGTATCCTGTTAGGACATTGAGGTTATAAGTAGGATCTATTTTATGCTTTTCATATAAGGTGCTGCACCTATTCCTTAGGGGATTATAACCCATGAATATGTAAATTTATGAGCATTACCACTTATTACAAAATGGCTTGCAATCAATGTGTGTTTTTTATTATTTTATTATTAGCTTGATAAATAAATAAAAATTATAAAATATAAAATTGTAAATATGTTTTCTCTTCTTTGAACATGGCAATATGAGTTTCTTATGTATTATATGTATCCTAAAATCTTTTTTTTTATTGAATAGAATGAGATACATAAATTTTCTTTGTAATCCACTCAACATCATCTTCGAAGTTAATGATCAAATAGCACTACATTCCATATGATATAATTCCATTGTTCATGGCTAGTAGGACCTATCATTAGGACAAATATCATGGTGGCTAGGTAAGGTATGCCTGACCTATAAAAAAATATTAGTAAACATAAATAATTTATACATCAAAAGTATGTAGACATATCGATTTGATGTCAAAGACCCAACAACATTAACTATATCAAAATATTACTTCATTCATCAACCAACAAATAAAAGGCTAGCATGTTGGGGTAGTTTTACTCTAATTTTCTTAACCTTAAAAGCCTACCAAATCTAGATATTATAAAAGATAATTTAATTTTTTATAAACTAGAAAAATTATATATTTTTAATTAATGTAAAGAATATTACACATTAGTGGTTCCACAACCCACAACATTACAATTCATTCATAAACTTAACAAAAATTATAAAGCATAACACTCTATAGCCATACAAAAATTGTCCTTAATGCTCACAATCAAATGAGATCTCTCCAATAAACATAAGATTGAGAACCAAAAAAAAAAAAACATATAAGAGTTACAAAGGACAAACATACACATAATTGATCACAAAGCTACATACATACTCATGTAATTCCATCAATGTGCTCTCATGGTACTCTTAATCTTATCTTTTACCTCTCATGACACTCTCCATGTTTGAAGACATGAGACACATACAATTTCTACTATAAATTAAAGAAAACTTATAGAAACCTTTCCTCAAGCTTAACTTCAAGATTCCTAGTTATTTTTATCTATTCTCATTTTGTCTTGGCTATTTCCTAACATGGAACTACTAACTTGGAAGTCTTTCTAGCCATACAGGTCATCTTCAGGCTTTTCCAAGATAACTTACTATCATTTTAGACATGCAAAAGAGATGTCCCATGAACTTGGAAGACATCTCTAGTTCAAGTGAGACATCTCTACTTCAGCTAGAATGTATCAAGTATGTGGGATATGTTTTACCTTAGACATCTCAAGTCTTGAAGAGATGTCTTCTCATATTCTTAACTATCTATCTCCTTCACTTCCTAGACATCTCTTATTAAAGTTTAGCTCTTATCTAAGACATCTCCACAACATCAAAAACCTACAAAACCACCTATACAAAGGAAATGAAGATTGAAAGAAATGTCCCTACATCAAATCTCCCAACCTACAAAAAGTGAACTCATGTAAATAAGGGAATAGGGGTAGTAACAATCTTCCACTTGTCAAGCTTCATCTGATGGACCCATATAACATCATCAGTAAATTAATCCTCCTAAAAGATTAAGTACTTGTGCCTCTTCATCCCTTAAGTGCTAAAATCTTTCCTCATCTTGATTAAAATTTTCTTTCTCTCCATTAAAATCTTGGACATGTTAATAGCCCTCTTAAACTCATCAATGTTATCCTATGTGGTTTCATCATTAATTGGTCTAGTAAATGCACAAGATCTAAAACATACAATAAAAAATACATACGTACATCATTTGGTAATCATTTTCAAAAGAATTATTATTACTCTTAGCCTTTATTTTAAAAGGATCCGTATTCTTGCTTTCAACTCTTAAAAGTTGATGTCTCTGAACCTCTTCACCTTCAAGTAGATCACCAATAGCAAAGTTAGGCTCTTCTTTCCCTCATTCTTCTAAAGTACTCTCTCTTAACCCTTCTTGTCTGGATTTACCTTTACCTATGCATGAATATTCCTCATATATTGTATAAAATTGAGCTTCTCCATTAAAACTCCTAACATTGTTCACCATCTTTGAATAAAAATCATAATTTCCTTCAAATGGACTTTTTCAATGATAACATGAAAAGTATAATTATAATAAAAGTTACCATGATACAACAAATGTTTCTACAAATTAAACTTTCCATCACATAAAAATCTTAAAATATTTAGCAAATATTTATTAATCACCTCCATTTTGCCATTAGATTGTGGATGATATGAACTAAAAAAAATTAACTTTTTTCCTAAAATTTTCTAAAGGAATAACCAAAAGTGACTTGTGAACTTGAAGTCTCTATCACTAGAAATATTTAAAATAATTTCATGCAACTTTACAATATTCTAGAAAAATAAAGTTTCAACATGAGAAGCATCATTCAACCTTTTGCATAGAATGAAGCATGTCATCTTAGAGAATCTATTCACAATGATAAAGATATTCTCGTTTCCACTTTTGGTCTTTGGAATCCTAATCACAAAGTCAATTAACACAATTTTCCATGGACCCTTTGGAATTAAAAAAGGTGTACAATGTCCATTCACTCCTTTAGCTTCTTTTAATTTCTAACATTTCAAACACTTCTTCACAAGTTTTAAAGCTTTAAATATCATTTTAAGCCCAAAATAATGTCTATTCATAAGTTCCAATATTTTATCCTTGACCATGTAACTTGCCATGCCTTCATAATACTTTTCAAACAAAATTTGTGTTTAAAAATCATAATTAGCCCTTCCATTGATAGCCCCTCCAATTTTTGAATAATCTTTTATCTTGAATATGATAGCCCCTCCATTGATCTATCCTACTCAACAATGGTTCCATAAGGCTTCTCCAAACTATAACAATAAAAAAATTCAAGCTAGAAATCCAATAGATCTAGGAAAAATAGTTTTACCTTAAAATCCATGAGCCTAAAATTGGCCTAAGGTACCTTAGGTAGTCTTTTCAATCACCTAAGGACTTGAAAGTCTATTACCAAATGCAAATACAAGCAAAAATGAACAAGAAAATAAAGAAAAAATGGATCTAATGCTAGATCTATGAGAGAATTAAGAAATGATAGAGAAAATAATAGAAAATGTTCTCAAAATAATTGGTAAACTCCATATTAATTTTTAATGAGTAAAAAGTGTAGAGAATATAGATAAAAAAGTACAAAAATGTGGATATCCATCAAATCTCTGTAATGATGCTATTAGAATCCTAGTGCATTATTAGGTAGAGTATGTTTCACAAAAACATTTGGTTTGCTCAATATACTCTCTAATGTTGACTAAAACAAGTTCTCTCTACTCACAATGGAAATCAATAGAGAAAAATGACTATAGGATTTTAGATCTCTCTGCTCCAAAATTCTAAAGTTTGGGAGAGTTTGAATGATCCAAAAGTCCCTTAAATGATGTCAATTCTAGGTTTTATAGGTCAAAATGTTTTGTTATTGTGTTGACATGATTTAGGAAATTTTCTTAGGCATTTACACAACCATTTTTACATTTTACACTAGCCAAAACTATAGCATCTTTTACTACAGTGTTTTTTACTACAATGAACTTAATCACAACATTTTTAAAAGCATTTTTTATACTTATAGGTTTAATTATGATTTTTTGATGTAATTCACAACATATTTGAAATTCTTTGCCATGAATTACACCTTATAAAGTAAGAATTCTCTAGAATTTTTGAAAAATAGGGCACAATGCAAGTTTTCTAAAGGGGAATCCAAGAACTTATTTTAATCTTGAATCATATTATAATTACATGAAAACAATTTAGTTACAAGGCATTCCTATTCACAATTTAAATATTTTTTGAGGTATTTCATTTGATCCTCTTTGTTGATGTATACAAGATTGACCTAAAAGACATCAACAAAGAATGTGAAACACCACTATAGGTTCATCACCAACGCATCTCTCTCCACACTTGATCCCATAGCTATCAAATCACACCAAGTAATACTCACAATGGCAAAGTAAGGTTGAAATGGAATGATGATAATACTAAATGAGGTATTTATACTATTTAAAAATGGTTAAATGGGCTAACAAAGAATTCCAAATTTTTTAACATCATGCCTATGGCATAATGATATGCTCATTTACTAATTAGGTCTTCATGCTTCATGCTTGTTATACTAGTGACATGTCCTTGAATTTGAAAAACCAGTACTTAAGTATTGGCTACTTTGGCTACCTGGCTCATTTGTCTTTTTCTTATACATTTGTTTAACTTTAGGCTATTTTGGCCTCTTGTCTTTCTTGGTATTTTTTTTCCTTTTTTTTATTACAAAAGTGAAACTATCTTTGGGTTTCAATACTAAGGCCAAAATTTTTTCTTTCTCACTAAATGAAGAGTTTAAAGATTTAGCAAACTGATCAATCAAGCATTTAGTAGGAAATGTCACATGGCCATGATGCATGAGTGTTAAAAATATATTTTCAATATTAGAAAGGTAATGAAGGCTAAATTTGGTATATGATTATGGCTTAGAAAGGGTCATGGAAATGATATGAGGCAAGCATTGTTAGCATGATCAAACAAGCTAACTAAATCTCACACATCAAGATCACATGGTAACTTACTATTGTAATAAGTCATACCTTTGTGATGACTCTAGGTTTATCTTGCAAAGACAACTTAGGAAGAATAAGAAAACACATCAAAGAAACATGAGATTACCATAGATTACATGAGTAAATAAGTAAAAATTGGCCAACATGAGACATAATTAGTAGAACTTGAGAATATTATATATGTCTTTGTAGATTTATATAAAATTTACAATGTTTTTATATGTCAAATAAATAGAATATTGTTCATGCTCACTTATCAATGAAGGCAAGATCCACCAATGTCATGTATTTGTTCAAGTATGTGAAAAAAGATCAATGACACTAAAAGAAAACATATCAATATTAGATGGCCTTATAGGATCTTGCAATGGTCTTAATGTTGTCTTAGATGGCCTTAGTGATGCCATGAGAAAACCAAAGTTTAAGGAAGTTAGTTTTGATGTGTTCTCCTTACTATCATGGGTTGAAATGGAGACTTCCACTATGGAATCCTCTCTAGTGTTTCTGGCCTCTAAGTCAAGAGCATTCAAAAAATTCCAAGGTATTAAGACTATATGGTTAGAAGGCTTCTAGTCTTAAGATCTAGGAATTCAAGATCAATTTGGTTAATTAACATCGCTCAAAAGGGTTGACTCAAGCTCAAAGACAAGTTGAACTATTCTTACATCTTTCTAGCTCAATCCTACATGTCAACATAAGCATATTAAATAACATTTGCATTATATATTTTTTAAATGAGGTTAAAATAAGTAAAAAATAAGGTAAGGAATGCACAAATTTTTTTATTTATATCATTATATGATCAAGAAAGGTGATAATTCAATGAAAAAGGAAAAAAAAGTAAAATAATATGTTTTAATGTAAAACAAGCTATAAATGATCAAATATTCCCTATTAATAGTGTGTTTGGGCTAGTGTGTTAACATGTGGGAAATATTCACCAGGTTGAAAACATATTTGATAATTTTAAGTAGTATGTAGGAGATATGCACTAGGTTAATAGTGTATTTATGGAAAATAAGATATCAATTTCATTAGTACAATGTTTTTGAACCTTTTTTCCTTGAGGTGAAGTTGTGAGGTCCACATGTTAGCATGTTTGACCAACCTAAGTAGCATGTTAACCATGAACTCAGGCTTGTCATCATGTTTGAGGTAATTTCATTTTTAATTTCCTTGGCCTAGAATTTTTGGCTATTGACATCATTGTTTAGGTGTTGTGAGGGCCACTTATTAACTTATTGTGGAAGAATATCAATGTTTTAGGCTATGGAAGATAATTTCATTGCACAAGGTAACATGATAGGTCATTTTTCTTATTAATTACAAATCCCACAATGTTTTTTGGGAAGGTTGAGATCATAGAACCACCAATACATAACATAGTTATGCAAACTCGTTTTTTAAAATAAGTCGTTCATAGCATATTTTGGAAAAATTGGGAATTTTAGTTTTTCTTGTCACAGTGAAAAGTTAAACACATGAGATCTGCAACAATGGTAGGTAAGAATGGATAGAGAGACAAGCATGTGAACATAAAGGATGCAAAGTAGGCTAAGAGACTTGTCTAATCAAGGCTTCCACATCCATCTACTAAAGAAGGATAATCCATGATCCCTAGTTACCTTTTCTTCGTTTCATTTTCTCTTTTTTTTTTACCTAATCTGTTACCATTTTGGTTTTTTCTAGGTCTATGTATAGTTTTATGAAATTTTTCTAATTCTTTTGCAATTTTCCTAGGGTTTTCCATGTCAATTTGATGATGAGGTATATTTTTTCCTAGTCAAATTTCTGAAAAATGGAGTTATGTCTACATCTGTATGGGCAATGCTATGGTAGATTTTGGTCTAATGGACAATGTCTTTATCATTTATGATTTGTAATTAGTATTTTAATTTTTTTTCCATTCCTATAACTAGTATTTTCCACATTTTTCTAGTTGTAAGTTGGAGTTATGGATGTCTTTCTTTGTGAATTTTGAGAGTATTTTTGGATTCTTGGTATCTAGGATAGTAGCATGTTTGACATTCCTTACTTTGGAAGATAGTATCTTTTGCACTTCTTATCTTTAGGCTAGTATTTTTAGGATAATTCACCTCCTTAAGACTTAGCATTTTGTTTTTGACCACATGTTTTGATGTAAAGTCTGTTTCATGTCTACTAGTTGCCAAAATGCATGCCTATGCTTTGTATATCAACTATTTGAGAAGTTGTCTATTCATGTTTTATAAAATATCAAACTATGTTTTTCATGTTAATTTCTTAATAAAATATCAACTTTTTTCTTTTCATGTCAAGTGTTTAAGAAAATTTCAAGTCCACTAAAAGTTGATTCATGATGATTTAATTTGAGCCTAAGTGTAATCCTAGTTATGTCTACAAGCATGATCATCTCTATGTCCTTGTTTTATTTGCCAACATTATCAGGTTTAATGTTATTTTATGTTGTAGTTTTAATGTTACCATTATGTTCTTATGGTTTTAATGTATTTCTTGATTGCATGCCTTTGGTGATAACAATAAAGGCTTTAGCAACATTCCTCTCCTCCTTCTATCATTTAATCTAAGTTGTTGAGGATGATGATAATATGCTATCATTCTTAAGTGTTATGGCTATTGGTTCATTACTACACTCATGATTTTAAAGACTATGTATCATCTATTTCTATCACACTATGTAACTATGGCTATGGTTATGGACTACTTGGCTATGCTTGGCTTCATGATGTTGCATTTTGATCCTAGTTTAATATTATGCCTTGGCTACAAATTTTTAGTTGTTTTTTAGGTTTTATATTTTTCTACATTTTATATTTCATGTAAATAGTAAGTTTAGGCTATGAGTTAAAACAACAGTGAAAGAAAAGGCTCCAAAGTAAAACTAGGAAGTACAACATAATAAAAATAAAAATTATAAAACAAGGCATAATTGTTAAAGACTATAAAAATGAACTAAAGTAAATAGTTCATAATGTATATATAAGGAAAAGAAGAGAGGTGACATTAACTACATAGTTGTTTCCTGATCTTTGAGAGATTAGGAAACTAGTAAGGCTTTTCTTGTATAATTTTGTACTTCCCATTCTTTTCGCTGATAATACTAAATGGGAGTTCCTCTCAAGTCTCATTTAAGGTTTTATTATTATTAGTTTTGGCTTTGTTAAGTTCATTGTGATTATTGGTTTTGTTATTTTTCATGAAATTTTCTTCTTGGAGCACCACCTTAGATCCTTATTCAATGTCAATATTATTGACTGACAAAGGAACTATGTTGTCTTTGTGATTGATAATTTTACCTCCCTCTTAAGGTAGATGAATCTCTTGGTGAATTGGAGAAGAAACCACTTTAAACTTAACAAAAAATGGCTATCCTGGAATCAATTTTAAGCCCAATGTTTCTTCAAATATAAGGAAGTTAGAAGATGTGGGGAATTATTCCCTAGTCACAAAGTCTAATAAAATTTACCCTCTCACTACTACATATGACTCATTAAAAGACTTAAGCATAGAAGTGTAGGTGTCCTGAATGTTCTCAACTAGGGCTAAAAATTCAACAATGGGCAAGGGTATGACATTTTTTGTTGTCCCATTATTAACATGAACACAATGTGCCTTCTATTGGTTAACTCTTATGGTTATGAAAAGAGGGACACATAATACTTCACCACTGTAAGGATTGGTCTTAATTTCACTATCATGAAATGTCAAATTGGTTTGTTTTGACTCTTCCTTAAGTTGGGATGGCATGATAATAGAGTGAATGAACTCCTTGTTGATAGGAAACTCTTCATTCATAGGGATAGATGTTAACCATTTAACTAAGGCTTTTTTATGGGTAGGAGAGTTCATAATCAAGTCATAAAGGCTTAGTGAAGTGTTTTCCTACTTTAATGAAAGCTTGACTTACTTCATGGTAGTGAAGAGATCTTTGTCATTATTGAATGTTTTCTTTATTTTGTTGGCTTTGATTTCCTCCATCTTGCCTAGGATTTTTACTGCATGTTTAATCATTTATTGTTTAAGCACCTTCCTTTTGTTTTTTTGTGTGTTCTTTAGATTGGCTAGTTGATGTAGTTTGAGTAATGGAATTCATTAGTACGCATGAGATTGGAGTAGATTTTAGTGGACCTACTTCTTTATAGACTTTTGGTTAGCTACTCTCTTTAGCCTTGGGCTTAGGAGCAAATGATTTTCATTGCTTAGGGGGTAACTTATTGTTGTTAGGCTAAGAGGATGTTGATGTATTGGTCACTATAGAAGAACATTGGTCAACATGGGCTATTAAACTATAGGTGGAAGGGGGTAAAAATTTGATGACAAATTCTTCTTTGAAAGATGTAGGTGGTGGTACCCTTAAAGAAAATAAAGTTATTGAACTTGTAGAAGTTTAAGCATGATCATTATGAGGAGAAACCCTAACTAAAAATGGCTCCCTAGAAGGTTTAGGCTTGTTTAGAACATTGAACATAGCTGTAGTATATGGGTCATTACTAGCATTAGTGTTGGATGCATCTAGAACCAATTCTCTACTATCAATCATTTTTTATATGTCATCTTTCAAGGCCAAGTAAAAATTGGTATCATTACTAGAAAATTGGTGATAGTGGCAAAATTAGTTAAGATTGAAGTATTTTGGTAAATTTTGATCATCTTTAGTTGCTACTATTAGGTCTCTAGCTATCTGAAAAGATTATCATGTCTCTTACAAGCATTCTTCGATAGTTTCTTATGTTGAATATGGTTTTCTTTTTAAGCAATTATTTGAGAAGCTCAAAGGGCTTCATTGGTAGCTTTATGAACCTGGATCATTCTTTATGTTCAAAGTTAGTTCTTGGATAGTTCAAGGTATATGAAATAGATAGT
Source organism: Gnetum montanum (assembly GCA_015680685.1). Classification (NCBI taxonomy): domain Eukaryota; kingdom Viridiplantae; phylum Streptophyta; class Gnetopsida; order Gnetales; family Gnetaceae; genus Gnetum; species Gnetum montanum. Next base: position 441,378 of record MNCI01037976.1, read on the forward strand.
TGAGATGTGGTAGAAGATGCATTGGATTGTGGTGTCCTTGCCCCTCTATTGGTTTCATGTCTTTGGCCACTATGCCTATGGCTACACGCATTTGCTTTCCCTGATCCTTATTCTTCTTCATATACTTGTTCTTCTAAGCTATATAGGCCAAATTGTTGCTAGCTTTTACAACATCTTATATGTTTTTTATCTTGGAAAAATCTTGAATATATCCAAAAAACCATGTCATTACCTTTACCTTTCATAATGAATGTATGCTATTAGCCAATTATCCATATTACCTATTTTTTATAAGTTTTTAACAAAAAAGACATTTCAATGGTTTCAAGATGTGTCTCATGGATCTATTACCTCCTTGGAGCAACTCTTCACATCCTTTTTCAAGATGTTTAAGTATAACATTACCAAATGAGGAAATTTACAAAAATTATTAGGCATCAATTAGGGTTCTAATGAATCTATCTCTAAGTTCATTTTGCAATGGACCTCTACCACAATGGAGTTCACTTACCCATTACCTAATGATCAGCTACTAGACATTTTTAAAGGGGCTATGAATGAATATATTAAAGAAAAGTTGTTCTATCTCAATCCATTTAGCCTCCATGATGAAATTACCAGTACTAAACACATTGAGGAGTTGGTTATTCAACAAAATAATCTAGAGTAGATTAATATTAGCAACAAAGCAAATAAAGTAGCAAGAAAGGACAAGTCCATACAAAAAATTGCTTAAATAGTAGCTTTGTTGAACCAAAGTAAGGCAAGCTCATCATCAAGTGATGGAGGCAATAATGAAAGTAAGAATGTGAATGCTAATATGAGGCCTAATGGTTATGGTTAAAATATGTTCAATAATGATACGTAATCAAGGAGGCCATAAAGAGACCAATCCACGTACCATAAGTTTTTTGGGACATACAAATAATTATACAACATGATAATAAAGGATGGACACATAATACCTAAGTAGGTTTTGAAACAAATGAGGACACAATTCAAACCTTGGTCATTGAGGATTCCTAATATGTGAAAGAAGAACAACATGTTCCTAAGTGGTACAATCCCAATAAGTTTTGCTACTATCATGTGACACCATGCCATGATATTTAGAATTTTAATATTCTTAAAAATTATGTTCAACCATTGATAGAAAAAGAAGTAATCATGTTCATTATTCTTGTCCATTCTAGTAACTAACACATGCAAATTTATGAGGATCCTTTGAATTCTTATTCAAGGAAAGTTTCAGCCTTCCACCTAAAAATTAAAGATAAACATCCACAAGCTTTCTTTATATATCCACATGAATTTATCCTATTACCAAGCTTCCTCATCCTCTTATTTTATCTTATTAAGGCCTAAGAAGCATTTTGTAACTAATCTCTCTTGGAATGACACTAATGTCCCTCATTATTAGAACATACGTAGGGCTTCATTAGTCATTCACATGACTCCTCACTATGATGAAGTTTCTATGTCATCTTAGCATGAATTCTATTATCCTCCCTCTCCCTCAAGGAACAAATCCTTTCTTATTTCCTACTCTTAGTTATCCTATCAAAATTCTCACAAGATCTCAAAGAAGGTAGAATCCAATGATAAGAAAAAAATGAAGGAATTGGCCAAAAACAAAAACAAAAATAAGGTTTCATTTCAAGATGAATCAAATGTAAATCTCCTAACTTCCATTATCATCTCAAATCCACTAATAATATCTGATCTTGTTTTCCCTTCACCAACTTCCAAAATCCAACTTTTGCAAATAAGAGTATGCCCCAAATTACCATTGCCATGATGTCAAAAAAGATAAATATTTTTCTCTTTGACCTCATTTCCACTTCAAAGAAATACCTTTTAGTGTTGAAGGAGATACTAAAGTCCATAACAGTGCCTTTGGACATTCAGCACTATAACATAGCTACTAGTCCATAAAATATCCATCAAACCACATCCCCATTCCCAAATGATGTTGTTTCCTAATGAAGATGGTGTCTCTTCATAGCAAGTGTTATTGTCATCTTAACAAGACCAAAAAGGGTAGTTGTGGTTAAGATTCTAAAGGGCATGTTTTAATAACAGACATGTCTCTTAAGATAACCTTTGGGGATTTTGCCTAAGGCATTTATACCTAGGGTTAGAGGTCATGCTAGCATGGAGTGGTGGGGTCGGTATAGGTAAATCATGGGAAGCTATGTGAAGCGAGATAGGAAGTGGATTGGCCATCCCTTCTAGCCAAGTTTTAGGCCTAATCGTGGTGGCAATGTTGGGTTGCCTCTAAGGGATAGATGTTAAAGGAAGAAAACCACAAGGAATACTCTAGAGCATGATCCGAATATGCTATTCCATGTCAATAAAGCATCCTTTTATTTTTCTGTATACATTTTCCATATTATTTTCTTTATAAATAATGTCAAATATCATTTATATTTTGCATTTGGTATGTTTTCTTTGTATGTATAATGTCTAATATATCATATATTGGACATTTTCCATGACATCTAGGGATGGGATGTCATAAGTAATAGTCCATAAATTCATGGAAAACTACAAAAGTTCATCAAAATAAAATATTTTGTAGATACATGATCATAAAATATATCAATCAATCCTAGTCATCTAATTCCCCATTACAATCATAAAGGATATTCTCCATCACTACTACATCATCCACATCTTTTTGTCCATTGTTAGAACTTTTTGGAGCATCAACACCTATAACTCAAAATAAAAAAAAATATTTAAAACATAAAATCCATAAAAATAATAACAAAAAAATTTAAAAAATGATAAATAATAATATAAGAAAAATTATTAATATTAATAAAAATAACTAAAAATAACAACTAAAATTAAACACAAATATGGAATTCTTTAGATTTGAAAAAAAAATCCAAAAATTAAAATAACTTACCTTTTTCTATGATAACCTTTAACTTCTCTATTATACAATCTATCATGCCTTTTTTCAAGTCTCCTTTATTGATGTTTTCCCAACACTAAAAATAAAAAATAAAAACAAACTTAATAATATGATTCTAGATTTGTTCCATACATTTTGTTTTAGGGGTCAATTTTTGAAGGTAAGAAAGTTTGGTTTTCTCATCCTAATCTCAACACTCAAAAACATTTTCACTTTCAATTTTTAATTTTCTATACCTTATAAAATTTTTATGTTTCAATTTTATCTTTAAAATTTTTTAAAAAAATTCTAAGTTTTCTATGTTGATTCCATGCCATAGAAAAATTCTCTAACCTTCCCACTCCTTACAAAATTTTCCACTTACCATGCCATAAAATTTTCCAACCTTTGTTCCCCTTCTTTAGACTTAGAAAAGATTTTCACAACATCCTCCTTGTCTTATGCAAATTTTTTATTCCTCTCTTCTCCAAGCCTTATAAAACTTTCTAACTCTCCTATATTTTCTAGACTTAGAATATTATCTACCTCTCTCTTCATAGATAAATTTTTCATCCTTCTTCAAAACTTATAATCTTCTTCCTATCTCTCCCTTGAAAACTTTTAAATTTTGTTCTAACTCTTCTAGGTTTGTGCAAGAAAACTTGAAATCTTTTCTAACTCTTTTTCTTCTTTTTATTCCATGTTCATGTAACTATTTCTTTCTCTCTGATGCGTTATAGGTTATGGAGTCTAGCTTACTCCATCATTTTACTAAATCAATTGTCTCAGATAGGCCTTATGGTTGAATATCTTGGCATCTCAATGAAGATTTGATTAATTTTTTATCCTTGACAAATTATTCTCTATCATCTTAACCCTTGATATCATTGAGGAAGACTTAATCCCTCAAACTAATATTTTCTTCTTAGATCATAAACCTATTTTGACTAATGATCTATTACTAGATCTCACTCTAACAAATCACTAAAATGAGAAAAATGCCTTATAACTATAGGCAAAACTACTCAATGATATTAAGAAATCCATTCTAGAAACACTTAGAGGAAATTCTATCACCTTTTCATGGGGATATGATGACATACTCATTTTGAATCACATTCTCATCTAACATAACATCATAGTTGAGGAAGATTTCAAAATCATCAAGAAAAAAGCCCAAAAAATCAAGTCTAATCTAGGCCTAGTCATAAAAGATGAGATCACCAAACTCTACAACACTAGATTTATACATCTTATAGATTACTCTTGATGAAGCATTGATTGGCTACATTGACAAGATCACGATGTATCCATTTCAATGCAGCTACCTTGACACAGTTCCTTCAATGTAGTTTCCTTAATGTAGCCAGTTCGACATGACCTCGTTGATGGATGCAATGATGCATTGATGTAGCCTCATCGACATAGTTTTCTTTTTCACCTACAAATATGCATGCTCGCATCATGTATTGGCATTCTTTTATCAATACAGTATCCAAACTCTTGCAATTTTATTCCATAGTCTTAAAGAACAATCAATGAGTTCCTGTAGTGTGGATTTGAGTTAATTGTATGGTGTCTTATTTGAGTGGTAATGTACCTAGACAAATTCCATGAATGGAAATAAGATGACGATTAATGTTTATTCATTATAACACTTTGACTTAGATTAAATTTACTTTCCATGCAATTTATATTTCATGTACATAGTTAATATCTACATTTCCATGCACGTTAATTAATTGGAAGAATTATTGAGACAAATTTCAAGCATAAATCTTTATTCAATTGGTAATCCCAGTAGCGTTATTGTTTGGTTCACCTAGTAGTATAACTCTTGGTAATCCTAATAGTGGATACATGGGTTCAAGATGTATATAGAAATTTGGGAATAGATACTCATCATTCATAGGTGATGAGTGGCAAGGTACCCCTACACTCAACCATATGAAACAAGCGTAGCACATGTGATCCGATCAAACTCTGTAGACTAAATTCCTAAACACCCCATGGAACACTTGGGATTAATCATTCATTGGCTTCCCAGACTTACTTGTTGTTGTCATGGTGTATGTTTAAGTAAGTCCGAGGTATATGATTTTTATGGTCTTTTATGGTTTTTCTCCTATTCTATCAAGGTGAAGGGTTGAGAGAGCTAACTAACTCTAACTAAGGACTAAGTCTAAATTAACTAGTGTCAGCATCTGTTCCCACTTACCATACACACCTTAAACTATGCAATTGTGGCTACCAAACACTAATCGTTACTAGAATCACCACACATAATGCACGTGCTCGAAGTGGTCGTACTGAGGCACTTAACTAGCCTAAATGTGATGAGTAGTCAATTCCTTGACTAGCTGTACACATCCGTAGATGCTCGTAATCAAGTCGTACTCATTCCGCATTCTAGAAGTTGAGGGTGAGAGAGACTAATCACGATGAGCAGCCGATTTCTTGATTAGCTGTACACATTCTTCAATGCTCGTAATCAAGTCGTACTCATGCCACGCTAATGCAAGTAATAAATAACAAATAGAAAATAACATGTAATAAAACCTATTCCATGCACTACAAGGTTTATCCACAAAGCTTATCTTTATTGCTGTACACAACTTGCATTCAGGTACAAAGCTGCTTGAATAAAGATCCGTTCACATGGGGACTCCTACTGCGGGCACATGGAAAATATTCTATCTCTGGAGTGATCAAACTACCAGAGTTTTTCTCCTTCTAGCCTAGGATGGGAAATGAGGGGAGTGCCGCCTCTTATTTATAGATTTGGCAGTAGACCACGATATCGGGTACACGATATCATAGGGGACGACACGATATCACGATGGCCACGATATCGCGTATGTGATATCGTAGTGCATGCGATATCACATCTCATGATACCCCCATGACTGAATGAAAACTCATCCTCGAGTTCCTTACAATAATATTGGGAAGGTATGGAATTATTGAGGGGTATGGAACTAATGGGATGACATGTGAACGGATCATTATTACAAGACTTGAAAAAACTAGTGTTCATGACAACAAGAGTGAACACCTTATTACAATGACATTAGGCCTTAGTTGGCAGCTAAGAAAGAGAGAGAGAAAGAAGTGTTGCTACTGCCAATGCCAAGATTGCACCTTCGTCGTCCATCCATAAGCACACGATTGATCTTGCTCCTTGCATAGCTGCTTCAATGCTACTCCATTCCAAGTGTTTGCTCCAGATCCAATCTGTTGTTGCATATCCACCATCTGCACACACAACACAATCATATATTAGCAAGGGTAAATGAATCATCATGTAATTAATACCTTGCTTCGGTGTAGGTACATTGGCTAGGTTGTGGTATGGCTAATATGGATCTGGAAATATATTAATGATAACTATCGAAGGTGTAGGGGTTAGGAAGAAAATCAAAAATCAAAAATTTTGGGGCTAGGAGAAAAATCGAAAAAATCAGGCCCAGTACCCCCATGACTAATCGCAAATCTCCGGTAGCGTTAGAATGGAGAAAGAAAAGGAGTAAAAAAGATAGATAAAAAGGGACAACTATGGCATCGATGAAATAGATGTCAAGATGGAAATGAACAAAATAAAATTAATTGCAAAATGTTAAGGGAAAGAATTCAACTAATGCTTCAAATAGGAGTGTTAGTGGGTCCTCCCCAAAGTAGGCGCATGCCCCTAATGCCCTAAAAAGCCCACATTCAAAGAGTCCGTAGGCTCTGGAAATGTCATTTGGAACAAGAGTTAAAGTCTTAACTGCAAGAATTTACCAAAAAGAAAACAATGCATCAACCAAAATATATACACTAATGATACAACCAGAAATAAGGGGAACAATGGAGAGAAGGATGGAGAGAAGAAAATGGAATGGAATCTCAAGAACAAGGTGGTGTATAGCCCCTTGTGTGTTTTATTATTAATGTGACTTAGCAATTCTCATTCCAACTCCAGCCTCAAACCAACCACATTCAGTGACTTCGCATCAATGCATTTAGTTAAACCATCCACTTGGATAACAAGAATGCATCCTCCAAGAGCCACCACCATTCCAATGAAACAAAGGAGAGAATAAGAAGCGAGAAGGGCCTTAGTTAGAGGGAACACTTTTGGTTCCATAACCAATGCTTGTAGCCCAAGTTTATTCTTCTAAGGGGTGTGCTTTGAATTCTCACTTTGTTTTTTTTTCTTTTGTGTTTTGTGTTTTTATGCGTGAGAACCACACCATGCAAAGAATTCTTATTTTTATTGTCTCAACTTCCGATAATTGGGTAACATTAGAACGGCAAGAAAAATCAAGAAGAAACATTCAGGCACCCAAGAGAATGACCAACAAAAAAGCATCAAGTTCCCTTGAAGTCACACCCTTTTCAATCCTTGAGTTTTTCCTTAGTTTGAGAATGCCCAGTTACCGATTCGTTTAAGTTCTTATTAAGAGGGAACTGTACATTTCCAAGTAGAGAGAAACCATAGAAATTGGTGGATGGATGGATGAAGTGATCTCATTGCTTGCTATATCAAAAGAAACATACCTTAGTATCAACATTGTGACTTAAAGGTAAAAATGAAACATTAGCAATTAATATGAAAACAGTTCATACCATCATTTCGAACACTTATTATGGAACAAACTTACATGGTGGAACACACACACATACACAAAAATTGGAAAATTATAATGATGTTGTAAAACAAAAACTAGAAAAGTTAAAGAAATTTATAAAACAAAAATTAGAAAAGTTAAAGAAATTTGTAAAACAAAAACTAGAAAAGTTAAAAAAAATTGTAAAATAAAAATTAGAAAAGTTAAAGAAATTTGTAAAACAAAAAAGTGTAAAACAAAAACGTTGTAAAAAAACGTGTAAAACAAAAANCTTCATTGTTGTTCACTTCAATCACCAAAAAATCAGCTGGGTAAGACCAACCACATACAGTGGTAATGATGTCCTCCATTAATCCTGAGGGAATGGTGATGGACTGGTCTGCCAGCTCTAGTTGAATATTACTCTTCTTNGTTTGAGTTTCTTAAAAGTGTCCAACCTCTCCCAAATGATGATATTAGATTAAGGGGTGGAAGTTGGCGATGATCATATTCCAATGTATCTATGCCTTCATTGTTGGCATGGGTTTTTCTTAGTTCATTCCATGCATATTTTTCTACTCCTTCTAGTAGTTGTCNTCAATCGGTTACAGTATGCGTTAACATAACCATATGCGTTATGCTCTGTTGGACTGAAGGGTTCTCCAAAGTGTTAGATGGTGATGGAGGAGTGTACATGGGCCCAACCGCTTGTTGTTGCAAGAGTTTGTCTAGGATTTTGGTTTTGAAGTAAGGTATTCTCTTTTTATAGTTGTCAAAACTAGAAGCAGATTGAATATTTATAGCTCTTGCAGTGTGACATTGCTATGATTGAGGAGGAAGTTCCCCTTGCATTGTTGGAGTAGGAGGTGTTATGGGAACTACTTGTGGTGGAAGAGGTGCAGATGGATTAGGAGAATGGTGTGGATATGGAGTGTCTCTTGGAGGAGGAGTCCTTCTGAAGTACTCCCGAACTTGGTAGTGACAGTTGGGGGTTGTGTGACTCATAGAGTCACTTGGAGAAATCGGCTATTGCACATAATATCCATAAGGGTCAGGCTGTCGATAAGGGTACTGATGTTTTAGCGATGGCATTCCCCATGACTGTGGGTATTGCCACTGCTGATGCTGTCCGATGGGCTATGGTGGAGTTCCACTTGGATAATATGTTAGTGGTTGGTGGAACTTCCTTGGGTTACCTTGTTGATAAGATAACCTTCGGGGTTTTTTCCGTTGGTTGAGTCTTGGATTAAGCACATACACCCCAAACTCCTATAGATGTGAGATGATGGGGCAACATCGCTTAGGATGGTCATAATGGCAGATCTCACATCCACCATCATCGTTTATGTTAGAGTCCATAGCCACATCGGAGTTAGTGATTTTCCCCTTACCCTTGTTATGTGTAGGGCCTAAATCTCTCCAATTTTTCTTACCCTTGTCACTACTTTGTTCAACCTTAGACTCTTCTATAATTTTTAAGATAGTTTCAATTTTAGAGTCTAAGGAACTCCATATGTCATCTACCTTAGTTGCTATTTCTGTTGTTAATTTTTGGATCGGCAAGGTTTTCCGGTTCACCAACTCTTCGATTGTTGACTCATCCTCTTCATCACAAAATTTCACTCCCTTCTTTCGAAGGGAGGCATCACAGTTATACTCTTTCACAAGCATATGTCATCTACCTTAGTTGCTATTTCTGTTGTTAATTTTTGGATCGGCAAGGTTTTCCGGTTCACCAACTCTTCGATTGGTGACTCATCCTCTTCATCACAAAATTTCACTCCCTTCTTTCGAAGGGAGGGATCAAGCTTATACTCTTCCGCACTTTCCCTTTTGTGTAGCTCACCCTCTTCTTTTGCTACTTGTTCCAACAAGCAATGTACTTCATGGGCTCTAAGTTGCGAGAGTCTCCCTTAGGCATAAGTTCCAAGGGTTCTTCTAGTTTCATGCCTTAGCCCATCCATGATGTGGCGAAGTTGATCTCGCTAAGTGTACCCATGGCCCAGGCAATGATGTAACAATGTGTAATAGCGGGCCATGGCAACATCCAAGGGTTCATGTGTACATTGCTTCTAGCCTTGGATCTACTTATGCAAATTGGACACTCTGGAGTACGTTTGATACTTTTTGTTGAAGAGTTCTAGCATCGTAGTCCACCTCCTAATGGTTTTTGGTTCTAAGGACCAGTACCAGCTCTCTGCTTCCTTGGTGAGTGTCCTTGGGAAAAACTTAAGTTTTTGCCACTCATTTTCTATATTCTACAAGGCACAGGTATCGTGGAATGCCCATAAATGAATTTTTGGATCAGCATTATATCCCCCATTAAATCGTGGGATGTTGTTCATGTTTAATCATTTGATCCGACTATCCTTTAAATGCCTTGTGGAAATCCTAACTACCTCTGTTATGTCAAGCATACTTTAGGTTGTGAGTAGGGGCTCATCATGATCGTCTCTTTCATGACGCCTATGATGTCTGTGTTGTTCCCTACTCTCCCTACGTCCTTGCCCTTGTCCTCTCTCTTGACTTTCCTGTCGAGGTCTTTCATCCTTCTTACTTTTATCCTCACCTTTATGTTCATGGTGGCTACACCTAGATGTGGAAGGAGAGGATGAGTGATGTGAAGAAGGGGAAGAAGAAGGGGAACCATTGCCATGACGATGTTTCTTGCCTTCTCTTCGGCTGCTACGACCCTGATCGTGGTGACGATCTAAGTGTCCATCCTTAGCATAAGTGGTTGTTCCCTCTGTGAACAGTTGGTGTTCATAAGCATTCGAACCAGGGATATGTATCGTTGATTGTAGGTTTTGATACCCTACCTCCTCATCATTGTTAGGAGGGAAAACATCTTTTGCTAAAGAACTCATAATAAGGGATTCCTCATCTCCTATTTCGCTAAGGACGTGTGAGACCTTACCCTTCAACAGTGCATGTTGACTCTCTTGCCTTAAGTTCCTCATACGTTGGGCATCTGTGGGATAATAATCCATCATGTCAAAGTCTTCTACAACATATTTAGCATATAGCTCTTGCATGCCAATCTGTGCCAAGACACAGAAAAGCATGTGAGAGATTAATCCATTAGGGGTAACACAATGTTACCTTGCAAATCTCTCCATCGCAACTGTTCATCCTAATGGAGAAGAAAAGTAAAATTAGGAATATACTTATCAAGATGAGTTTATGTCATCTTATATTGTTTAGGACTTGGCTGATTTTGGTTATGTGTTTTATCTTGTCGACTGTCTCGTGTGTGGTCCTTAGGTGGTGAGTTGCTCATATGAGAAGAAGGCATTTTTATTGGTGTGCTAATTCACCGTTATATAAATTTTTATCTTGATTAACCTGAAGGTTTGTTAAGGCTCACAACGATGTGAGTGATATAACTTATGTTCTATTTGGCACACAAACACTTAGTCCTCAACAACGATGCCAATGATGAGTGGTGAGGTACCCCTACACTCAACCATACGAAATGAGCGTAGCACACGTGATCCGGTCAAACTTCGTAGAAAAAATGCCTAAATGCCCCATGGAACACTTGGGGTTAATCATTCATTATCTTCCCAAACTTACTTGTTGTTTTCACAGTGTATTGTTAAGTAAGTTCGAGGTATATGATTTTTATGGTCTTTTATGGTTTTTCTCCTATGCTATCAAGGTGAAGGGTTGAGAGAGCTAACTAACTCTAACTAAGGACTAAGTATAAATTAACTAGCATTAGCATTCGTTCCCACTTACCGTACATACTCTGAACTATGCAACTGTGGCTACCAAACGCTAATCGTTACTGGAATCACCACACGTAATGCACGTGCTCGAAGTGGTCATACTGAGGCACTTAAATAGCCTAAACATGATGAGCAACTGATTTCTTGACTAGCCTTACACATCCATAGATGCTCGTAATCAAGTCGTACTCATCCCGCATTCTAGGAGTTGAGGATGAGAGAGACTAATCACGATGAGCAGCCGATTCCTTGATTAGCTGTACACATTCATCAATGCTCGTAATCAAGTCATACTCATGCTACGCTAATGCAAGTAATAAATAATAGGTATGAAATAACATGTGATAAAACCTATTCCATGCATTGCAAGGTTTATCCACAAAGCCCATCTTTATTGCCATACACAACTTGTGTTCAGGTACAAAGCTGCTCGAATAAAGATCTGTTCACTTGGGGACTCCTATTGTGGGCACATGGAAAATATTCTATCTCTGGAGTGATCAAACTACCAGAGTTTCCCTACTTCTAGCCTAGGATGGGAAATGAGTGGAGTTCCACCTCTTATTTATATATTTGGCAGTGGACCATGATACCGGGTATGTGATATCGCAGGGGACGACACGATATCGCAGTGCCTGCGATATCATGTCTCATCAATAGGCTAGTTTAGAATTTACTTTCTATTGAAAATTATTTTTAATAATTGATTTATTTATTTTTTGGGAGTATAATAAGGCTGAAATAACATAAAGAATCAAATGCCTTAGTATGGACTAAACCATACGTGACAAAGCTACGACTAGTCCAAGTGGGAAGACAACAAACTATGATTAAAGCATAATGATCTACATGTTGTAACTAATCCCATCTGATAAGTGGCAAGCTATCCCTATGCTCAACCATATGAATATGAGCATGTACACATGATTTCATCAAACTTTGCAGATGGACTACTTGGGGCACCTAGATAGTTACACATTGATCGTAGTTCATTGTCTTCCCACGTGGACTAGTATTTGCTTTATCACGTATGGTTTAGCCTAGAGTGACATGTATGATGTGGGTTCTAATACTATGCTACTCCTAGAGACAATTGAAAATATTCTACATTAAAGTAATAAGAAATAGGAAACAAAGTCTAAACTAGCCTAATTGCAATGAGCATCCATCTTTAATCATCTATATGCATCTTTGACTTCATGTACTACTTCTGGGATTACCAAGTGCACATTACTTAAAGCACTACTAGAGATGCTACTAGGTTACCAAATAGTTACACTTAAATGTTCATGATTAAGACATACTCATTCCACATTTAATAACATAAATGGTAAATGATGATAAAATAAATATTAACTAAGAAAATAATAAATGATAATCAGCAATTAAACAATTAAAAGCTAAATGAGTGCTGCAATGGTGGAGTAATCTCAATCTTTATTGTTGGTTGTGTGCATGTCCAAATATGTCACACTCAAACAAAGGTTTCATACAATTACAATCATCACATTGTAGGCATGCACTAGGGAAGGAACTAGAAACTAACTAAAAACTAACAAAAAGACTCTACCTTAAGACTTATCTACTAACTCCCTTCCTATGCACCTAAATGTTATATTTATAGGACTACATAGGAATCAAAATATCAAGTATTCAATATTGTTATCTAGGCTATGATATCACATACCCAATATCAAGGATCTGATATTGAGGCTTGGCAAACTACAAATTCATTATACCCCCACGACTAAATAACAACTCATCCTTGAGTCAAATAATCAAAATGAGAATGAGTTCCTTTGATTACATAGTGGATAGATATGGGATTATTGACTAACTAGGAAATACTTCATGCTACAGTGTGGATTTAAACAAAACAAAATTGGGACATAGAAACAAAATTACAAAAGACAAAATTGTTGGAGATCATGTGGTTCCTAGTGGTAGTGGCTCCTCCATGGGCCTCTTCCCCTTATCTTGTGCTCTAGGCTTTGGAAATGGATATCTCTAGAGGAGTGCCTAAAGCTTTTCTTCTTTAGTTTGAGGATCCTGTGTTTTTCATGCTTTTGCTCCAATATTTGATGGAGTTGGCACCTCCCATGGGCATGGTAGTTGCGGAAACATCTAATTGGCCTTGATATACCAAGCCGAAAACAACCATCATTCCTCTTCATAGGCATTGGCTTTTTCCTTTCATTCTTGGTAATCTATCAGTCATCGAGTCAAATCTGTAGCAACATCTTTTTTCCCTTGGTAGTTGGTCTTGACCACCTCTAATTCAAAATTTACTACCTCTAATCTCTGTAGTATCTTCTTGTGTTCAAAAAATTATACTTCATACTTAGCATAGGTGGTTGCTACTTGTTTCTCTAATTCTATCCTTGTGCATCCTACTATCACCATGGCCAAGTTGGCATACTATAGGTTTGCCAACTCTATGTACTCAGTGAGATCTTATATCTATAGGTACTAACACTTTAGTTTTTCTTGATGGATGAAAGCATAAGTATCCAATATGGCCCACCAATTAGCATTTTGGATACTAAGAGTATTGATGTGGGCTTTGTCCATATGGATTTTTTCTTAATAATTTGAAATGCTATTTTAGTTTCTCATGTTGCTTAACCTCATTCTACCATGTGCTTATTTCAATGGCCATCTTTTGATGGATTGTGTGTACCTCCTCCATTAAGACGGTTTTTTTTCTCTAGCTAAGTGGTTCATGTCTTGGTTAATCCTTATTAATTATTCTTGCATTTGCTGAAAATTCTCCTCAAGAGAATTCTTTTATTTTTCTATTATGGTTAATAGAGATTTTCGACAGCAAGTTCTTTATTTTCTTCTTGTAAGACCTTGAGTACTTTGGCATGTGCATACGTTTTAGCTTATGCCTTTGAATCATCCTAATCAGCCTTCTCTTTTTCCCCCACCACTCTTTTATTCTCTTCTAGAAATTTATTTACCTACTTCATCCAAAAGGACTCTAGCTAGTCTGTAGGGATGAATTAGAATGGATCCTACTGTGTAGCTTGCAGGGTAATGAACTTCTCTTGGAGTCTTTTCAACTCCTCATTTGCATGTTTAGCCCTAACCTATGCCATGACTAGCTTTCCTTTTGTAGAGATGAGGTTTGACTATGTTGTTGTGACATTTTGAGGGATGCCGAACAAGGACATCATCACTTGTCCTATTTGCAGCAACTGATCCAAAACATCCTCATGATCTACAAGAGTCATTGAGGGACTGGCCAAGGTTTGAGCATCGTGTGCTCTTGTAAAATCTGCAAGTAGCACAATAGGAACATTGAACAATTATTTGATGTGGTCTATAACCACTTCTATTGCTCTTGCTACATCCCAGTGCTACATGACCACTACTATGGTCCCTTCAGTAGTTTCTAATTGTACTTAAAAAGATGCAATGTTTTCAAAGATTTGTTATGACCAGTGTGATTCCCCTACTCCTAATTGAATAGAAACATCACCACATGCATGATCAATTAAGATTGTGAGCTTTCTAGCATCATCAATGATATTGAAGAGATTTGCCTCATCATGACTTCCCCAATTGACTAATTCAGTGATGGCCTAGAGATGGCTCATCAATGGTTGATAGTCCTATGGCAGCAGTAGCAGTTGGTCTTGTTGGCCTATGGACTGCATTTTAGGCCTTACTTCCTATTGTTGACTAGGCCTTGTGTCTAAAAGTTGGCTAGGCCTTATAGTTTGAGGTGCAATGGGCCCAACTTTCTGCTCTTGCTGAGGCTCTAATGTCTCACTAGCATCTTTCATTGGTGCCTATGGCTTCAGTAATTTGGCAAATGATTCATTTTGAGCCTTTCTAGTGATGTTATTGGTATACCCTAGAATTCCAACACGTTGGCATAAATTCCTAATTAGGCAAGGAAAAAGCAATGCAAGCATCCCTATCTTACATTCTTCAAATCATCTTAAAATTTCTGTGAGATATAAATGGGGTAGGTTGGCATCAACCTTGCCCATCAAGATGGCACTTCCTCTAACCACATAGGTGGAAATCCTATTCAATCCTTTTGTTGGTAAAATGTGATATGTGTCAATTTTAAAATAGATCCTCTCTTCATATGTTTTATCCTCCTTGTTGTATACCCTTTTTAACCATATTTTTCATGTATAAGCATTAGAGCAAGTGGATAGGTGAGCAACACTGGGCCCTATATTCAAAAGGTTCAAAACTTATGAAATGGCTTTGGTAGAGAAATCAACTAAAATCCCACCAATATCGATAGTGGTGTCTTCTTCCTTGTTATGCAAAAATTGGTATGTCTCCCCCAAGTACCAATCACCACTCCCAGAGAGAACACAGCACAGTCAAGACCCTTTAAGTTGATCTTTGACTACCTCAAGGCTAAATTTACTAAAAGGTTCAAAATTGAGTTCCGCAATAAGTGTTGCTGACATGGACCTTTCCTGAATTTCCTAAATGCATTTTGGAGACAACGTGAGATATTTTCCCTATTCAAGTGCTCTACCTTCTCCACCTTCAACATGCCCAAGTTGTGTAGTGACAGGAAGTTCTTGATGAATGCTAAATGATTGTGCATCCTACTCTACATGTTCTTTGGGAGGTTCTTGACCTCTACCTCTCCTTAGTCATTTGGATGCATCCTAAGAGTGTCCTCCTTATTTTTCTCATTTAGGGGTCATCTACAATCACATAGGACCAACTGTTAGTATGGCCATTTACAAAATTTGATTTCTACCTTACTCATTGCCTTAAATAGATTCATTTCTTGCCTAGTGTGATTCAGAGTAAGAAATTTTCATGAAAATCATCCTAAAAGTTTTGATATTGGGCCCAATTTGATTAGGTGACTCCAAAAAATAATTTTCATGGTCCAGGTAAAGAAATAAAATTAATTTGGCATACATTTTTAGCATTTCTTAAGGTCATTTACCCCTTATGATATCCTTCAAGAAATGGAAAATTTTGAAAAAACTATGTGCAACTTGGAGTGTACCCTTCCCCCACAACTAAGTTAAACACTACAGGTTTAAGCAAGTTTAATCGGAATAAGAATCAGAGCATTAATGAGAAAGATATTGACGTTTGAATGATAGGTGCTTAAAACATTAGAACTTGTGAAAGAAAATTACAAAAAATACCCTCACATGAATAGTGGAAGATGGAATTGAAAAGCACGGGGGGTCCCTATATATAGATTTTATAGATGTGATATCATGTATGCACTAGCACGGACCCAATATCACATCGGACTTGATACTAGGTACCTGATATTGTGTCCCTTCCGAAATAGGGTACTTGGAAAAATCGATAGAATGGATGGGTGGATGTTGTGGGCTCAGTATCCAAATAATTAATCACTTATAACTTAATAGAATAGAACACATCCCAACCGACAAGTCACATGAGTATTTTATTCACCGATGAGATTGCCCTCAAAAAGATAAAACAACAATTTGAAAAGTGAAAAACTGGAAAACAAAAAATTGTAAAATCAAAGAAAAGAAAAAACATTTACTAATTCTACTTATTAGAATGGAGGGTATCCCCCATAACTAAACCTTTGAACATGGCTAGAATTAATAAATGGAAAATTTAGATCCAAGCATGTTGGAAACATTAGGGTTTGGTCATATCCAAACCACTAGGTGTCTTTTGATGTGGTGGTTGGAATTCACTCGAATTACACTTGATTGAAGTAGGCATAGTGGGGTAGATTATAAGATGTGATCATGTGATAATGATTTGAACCATTATGGCACGCATGATTGTAAGATGGTATGCAAGGATCGATATGTCTCCTTACATGATTATGTTCATTAGGCCGCATGGTTGTTGAAGTGTTGGTTCGTAGCCTAGATTAAGTAACAGGAGGTGTTAAGTTTGAGGGGGAAGATGCATCATAGTGTTGGACTTGTGCTGCTTTGGTGAATGTAGTGGTTTTAAAATTGTGGTATCTCTTTCTATGATCATGCCTAAAGAAAGGACATTTTTGATGTTGTGGGGGACCTCCACTACTATTGACAGTAGCAGCACAAGTAGTGTTCATGGGTTGGTGTTGTGGGGCAAAACCTTCTAGTGCTACTAGTGGTGATGTAGAAGGAGGCAAAGGATAAGAATATTAAGGGCAAGGAGAAGTCTAAGAAACATGAGGTGGTGATCTTGTGGGAGAGGACATGGGTTGATAGTACTTAGGAGAGTGATAACAATAAGGTGAAGTAGAGGATGTTGATCTAGTTGGGGAAACAAGATGCTAAACATAATAGACATTTTTTGTTGAGGTATACGAAGGGTATGGTCTATTTGGTGATGGCCTCCACCATGACTAGGGGTTCTGCCACTATGGTTGGACACAGTACTTCTATATTGAATTTGGATGTAGCATGCCTCCCCAATGCTCATGTAAATGTGACAATACTAGGCATTGAATTTTAGGGTGATCATACAGACAAACATTGCATTGATATTTATGATTGGTAGTTGAACCCCTATTCTTATTTTCTTTAACCCTTCTTTCTGACTGTTGAGTGGTGTTCTATCTTGTTTCTTGGTTTGGCATCCTCCATTGGTCCTATTTGTCAGAGTGATCATGAGGGGTTCCACCTCTAATAATGTTGGCATATTCTCTACATTTTTCATGTACCCATTCCATCTTATTGATCTCTACCTCAATTTCCTCTAGTGATTGTTGTATTAGAAAAGATGATTCAACATTCTCCCATTTAGCTATTTATCCTTCTTCTTTTGCTACCTACTTGATAAGCTCCTAGAATTAATGGGTTCTTAGTTCATATAGTTGACGTGGCGCATATTGTTGGCGACTGTTTGGGACGTGACCACCAACAACTATCCTCAAATAGGATTTAGGTGCTTACTGGTCTCTAGCAACACCAAGGCCTAGATACCTCCAAATAGAATCAGTAGTTAATGTGAGTATGTGTGTGTGTTGTTGCAACATGCTATTGTGAAAAATAAAACAATTGGGTTGTGTATAAAACTATAAATGACTTATCTTAAAGAGATTTAGCCAACTTTGCAAAGTACTATGAGTTGTTGAGAGTTCCTATTCTGTTCAATTTCCTAGTCTATGCAGTTCTTATAGTACCTACTTGTAAAAAATAAATTTTTGCAAAAAAATTTGAGCACAACTCTGCGAATCTATTTCTAATTTTCCCCAGAGAAAGAGATAGTTCCATAAGAAAACTAGAAATAGAGTGAGAAGCGAGATTCAATGCTAATAGAAAGAAGAGAAAAAGAAAGCAGATTTGTGTAAAGATCTCAAATGTTTAAACAAGGTAAAATGATACAAGTATACACTTCGTAATAAAGCTATCCCAAATTCAATAACTATGAATTGTTCAAACTTCCAAGGCTCAAATAAGCAATTTCTTCAAGATAATTCTACTATGCTACCCAAAAAATTGTTGCGTAAACTATCATGTACTAGACTCTATTTTGGCTAGATAATGGATGTCAACAATTGCATTCAACAGAACCTTCAAAAGACTTGACAATTTTTGATTGAAATACCATGGAGATTCACTTTAAAGATAAAAGAAGCTATTCTGGTCCTATCAAAATACCAAAGATTTTCTAAACCCTCTTGATTATTGAATCGTTCAACGGCTTGACTAAATGCAAAGGCAATCTTACAACAATCTCAATAGCGGTTCTTATACATTGCACAATGATAAAATTCACTACTAAAATACTTTTAAGGCTTTCAAACACAAGCTCTTCTATGGAACAATTTTAATAGAAATTTTCTATCATGCAACAAGAACAATAAGAGCAATCTAAAAAT
>MNCI01037976.1:469564-503671 GCA_015680685.1 Gnetum montanum
CAAGACTATAAAAAAGAGGCTAAAATGTTGTCTTTAACAAGTCATCTTTCACAATGTCTTCTTTACAAATGCGCTTTGCCCCCCACCCCCCCTCCCCCCCACCCCCCGGCCAACCAATACCCTTGAAGCCTTTTTATAGGGTCTCATAGGTAGTTAGATATTACAAAATATCTTCGGTAACTTCTTTCCAAAGTAAGGAAGTTATAACTTGCCCAAAAAGTTAGGAGATATTACTTGCCCAACAAATTAGGAATTTATAACTTAAACATGAAGTTAGGAGAAAATCATGCTAACATTGGCATGTGTCTTTACAAATATCTCTTTTATAATAAATCACAACCTATATAATAATTTTAGTAAATAAAGCCAAAATCTCTATCTTTTTAATCTATTTAACGTTAGTCCAATTGCAATAAGTGCTCCATATAATTGTTGCATGTAAGAAAATATGCTAAAATTATTTTTAGCCACCGAACCATATGAAATTGAAATTTTATTTTGTTACTTCTATTTCACACATTTGGGTTTTGTACTTGCTTTCAGCGATGATGGTTTTCTTTAGAATAAGTTATAACCCTGATTCATTGGCTAAATAATCTCCTGGTTCTGCTGATTCAATTGTGCACCTATCTTGTTGTGTCCTTGTGTCTCTGTAGCCACACTTGATGGATTGGTAATGACGATGATGAAAGCATTGGCATTGGGCACTACTATGTTTGTAATTTCTATTTTCAGGTTCACGATTGTTCAAACGAATCGGTTTCAAGTGCAGATCATGACAAGACCAGTGGTGATTGTACTGCATGGGAAATAGAAGGGGGTGCTTGGAAACATACAGATCGACATCTGCATCGCTGGAATTATCCAAATTCGAGGTAGGAAATGAGAGCTTGTAATAGCTGAATTGCCCTTGGGCAACACCTCCACATTGGGGCTTGCCAGGAACAAGGGGGAGTAGTAGTGCACAGTCCAAATAATTAGGGGCACTAAATCAACCTCCATGTCAATTTCAATGACACATACAGCAGGGGCAGGTCTGAGCTCCAGAACGTGAAGGTCATACTGGGTAGGACTGTGGCACACCGTGATAGTATCGTCCTCAGTCAGGCTCGTGTAGGGCTGTAGGCCTGTCTCCAGAAGAGCGCGCTAGTTGGGCAAGTCTGAGAAGCCACCTCATGTCACGTACAACTCAGAACTCGGTGTCCAGATTCATGCATAGATCATGAAAATCTAGATTTCGCGAGCATGTTGTTGTTTGCATCATGCTTTATCAAGATGTATTCAAAATCAGAGCTAATGGAGTTCGTAGGGCAAGTGTTCGATGAAATGCCCAAGTGGGATGTAATGAACTGGACCAGCGTGATTGCGAAGTATGCCCACTATGGTAATGATAACTCCAGTGATGAAGGGCACTGGCGCGATCATTGGATGATCCTATTTCTGCCATTCACTGAAATATTTTCATAGATCCGATGCGGCAAAGGGCCATCAGCCCTAGTGTGATGCATATGGTACAACATGCATCTAAAATTGGCATAGATCTGACACAGAAGAAGAAAAAGGAAAAACTGCAAATACTGAAGAAACAAAAAATGGAAAGGGAAAAATGCAAATTCGAGATTTCAATTTATATTGCTAGATCCGTGCAAGCAGTATGTGTGGAAGGATTTCTAGAGATGCTTGTGTGGAAGGCCTAAAATCTTTGCCATTTTCACGTCCTACCGCCATTATTTGATTTTTACGTTTATTTACTTAATTTTAAGATTTTTAGGCCTCTGCTAATTTTTTTTGGACATGGGTTATGGGTAGTGTGATTCCTACCTGCTCTAAAATAGGCCTTTGAAATTCATGGGTAGATCTTGAAACACCATTTCAACCACATACCTAAATACTTCTTTGGTAAAAAGTGCTAATAATATATCAATGAGTACATGATTTTTATAATGGATATAATAGCCTTTCTTTGACCATTTTTCTTTCTTTTTTAAATTAGATGGTATTTCTCTTTTTCTACAAACTGAAATTCTTGTGACTTCTCCAACTGCAAAAACCTTTAATCAATTTTATCATGCCAACCTATTCCATGAAATGGCCAAAATGTGCCAGCACATACATCTCTAGGGTCTCCCTTCATTTATTATGAAGCCCATACATTAGCCTTTCCTTAGAGAACCCATGGCCTAGGTAGTTATTTCCAGTGAGAAATATCTTTCTAGGGCCATGTCTAAGGGTTCATGTTTTCCTTGTTTCTATTCTTGGATTTGTCTCCTCAAAGATAACACTCTTGCAAAGGTTTAATATCTTTTGTTGAAGAGTTCTACCATTGTCAACCAACGATACCATAATTTTTCTTGGCCAACGAGTATCATAGGGAAGAGCTTAAGTCTTTGCCACCCATTATCAATGTTTTTCCATGCACAAGCATCATGAAAGGCTTGTAAATGATGTTGCGGATCTAAATTATAGCCTCCTAAAAACTTGAAAAAGTTATTTAAATCAAGCCTGGGTAGACAGCTTTCCTTGTGATGCCTGTGGGATATTTGAAAAGCCTCTTGTATATGCATTAGGTTCTTAGAGGCTAGTAGGGGTTCATCATCACTAAGTAGGTTATGAGTTTGTGAATTGGAATGATGTTGTCTTTATTCATGTTGGAATTCCTAACTTTTCCCATGGGTTTGATTTTTATTTCTATGCCAACCACTTGAGAGATGGTCATCCGTGTCACGATCTAATGCTGAAGGAGCAAAGGAAGAGAAAGAACTGGAAGACTCATCATGACTTTTGTAAGTCTTCCAATCATCCCCAGATAAGTTCTTGTTAACCATTGAGAATGTCCTAAGCCTTATGGACCTTCGCATTCCATGGGATGTCCCATCCTCACCAAAGATGTCTGAGTTGGATGACAAGAGTCCTTGAGTATCGTTGGGATGTTCATGAACATATGAGACTCCTGTATGAGGTTGAGTACTTCAAACTTCTCCATCATCATACATTTCATTGGTTCTCTAATGAATTGCCTCACCAATTGTTACGTTATCATAGTCTTGTGAGAGAGACATTTTTATGAATTTTGTGTGACTTATTTGCAATTAGTTTCTTTCCAAAAGATATATCATTCATACTTTATTATAGAGATCTTGTATATTTAACTAATCTAGATAACTAGCACCATCCTTGACAACGATGCCAATGATGAGTGACGAGGTATCCCTACACTCAACCATACGAATACAAGTGTGTACACATGATTTTATGAACCTCTGTAGATGGACTAGTTGGGTCACTTAGATAGTTACACATTGATCATAGTTCGTTGTCTTCCCACCTAGACTAGTATTTTCTTTTATCATGTATGGTTTAGCCTAGAGTGAGGTGTATGATGTGGTTTCTAATACTATGCTACTCCTAGAGACAGTTGAAAATAATATTGATTAAACTAATAAGCAATAGGAAACAAAGTATAAACTAGCCTAAGTGCCATGATAATCTTTCCTTAATCATCCATATGCATCTTGGATTTCGTGTACTACTTCTAGGATTACCAAGCGCACACTAATTGAAGCACTACTAGAGACACTACTAGGTTACCAAATAGTTACACTTAAATGTTCGTGATTAAGATGAACTCATTCTATATTTAATAATAGAAATCATAAATGATGATAAGAGAAATATTAACTAAAAAAATAATAAATGATAATCAATAATTAAACAATTAAAATCTAAGTGAATGCTGCAATGATGAAGTAATCGCGATCTTTATTGCCAGTTATGTGCATGTCCAAGTACATCATACTTGAACAAAGGTTCTGTACAATTACAATCATCACACTGCAGGCATGCACTAGGGAAGATACTAGAAACTAACTAAAAACTGACAAAAAGACTCTACCCTAAGACTTATCAACTGACTCCCTTCCTATGTGCCTGAATGCTATATTTATAGTCCTACATAGGAATCACAATATTGTGTATTCGATATCATTATCTAGGCTATGATATCGCATACCCAATATCAAGGATTCGATATCAGGGCCTCACAAACCACAGTTCATCACCATCCAAGAAATTTGACTAAATCATGTGTGAATTCTTGTGATTCATATGGTTGAGTGTTGTGGGTACCCACTACTCATCATTGGCACTATTATCGAGGATGGTGCTAGTTATCTAGATTAGTTGTATCATAAACAATTTCTATTAAGGTATTATCAATTTATCTCTTAGAAAATATTAATATTTTATTTTAAGCCACACATCAAATGGCTTATTATGAACAACATTCCTAAATTTATGGAAGGTTATAATTCTAATCCCCAACATCACTTACAAGCATTCCATGATGTTTGTGCCTTGCAAAATATTGAACGTAAGTGGAAAAAGCTTAAGCTCTTTCCCAGAACACTAGTTTATGAAGTTGAAAGTTGGTATAGATCATTGGAATCAAATTCAATACACCAATGGTCCATGATGCTAGAGCTTTTCAATGAAAAATACCAAACCTATGCTAGAGTGTCCAACCTAAAAAAATAAATCCAATGATGGAAGTAAGAAAATCATGAACCCTTGGATGTGGCCTTGGATAAATACTATTTGCTACTATATAGAACTTTCAACCATGATTTCTCTCCAAAATAGCAACTTTTTCACATCATATATGGGCTTCATAATGAAATGAGAGAGACCCTTGGGATTTATGCCCAAGGTCAATTATACAAATTAAAAATCGATCAAATACAAAGGCTAATCAAGCAAGTAGTGAAAGAAGAAGGAGAACTATGTAAATGACAAAATGTAAAGGAAAATAACTAGGATCCAACTCTTCAAAAGAAAAAGTCCATATCTATGATGAGGAAAAAGAGGTATCTCTTGATGAGGTGATTTCATAAAAAACCTTGCTAAAAAAATTCTATCGCTGAGCTTGAAGCAAGGCTATAAAACACCATAAAAATTTTCTTGTTATAACCAATCTTCATCTTATAGCTTTCACCCCATGAAATCCAAGGCAAAACTTCATTGTAAATGTGAAAATTTTAATCCACAATGGGAAATTTCACATACTTTAGACTTTTCCGGTTGAAAAATGCCTCATAACTGATCAAAGCCTTATTTCCCAAGTGAAAAAGGTCACCTAGTGTCTATATTTCAACTTGGGGGTGGGGGGTTTGGGGTTCAAAAATGCCTTATGGAATTCCAAAAAGGTAATTTCATGGGTTTTATGAGGGATATACATTTTTCTATGTTGGAAACACATGTAGGAAGGTAGATCTCACCTATCCCCACCATGGAAGGATGGGGGCTTTGGAAACTTTTCCCCTTCAATGTGGAGACCAAATGCATAGCTTAAAAAAATTTCCCCCAACTTGGAAACTTTTTCCCTTTAGTCTAAAAAGATTTTCCCTAGCCTAGAAGCTTTTTCCACTTAGCGTGAAAGTCCCCACCACCACCCTCCCACCCCACCCCCCACACAAAAAGCATGGAGTCTTCATTCCAAGTGTGGAAAATTCAATCCCCCAACATGGAAGCCACAAAAAGCAAGAATTCATGAATTCATGCATTTCAACATTGACTAGCCACTTCAACAGGCATGATGGAGAGCTTAGCATGGAAGGTGTGTCCCAGTTACTATTTATAGTAAATGGAATGGCCATGGAGAAGCACTTACTATGTATAGTAACCCCCCAAATTTCGACATCCATCTCACCTAAATTTGGTAGCCAATCTGTAACAAATTTACATCAAATTTGTAGCCAATTTGTAGTCATTTCATAGCCAATTAGCAACCACATTCATGGCCCAAAGATCCTATAAAAGCCAACCTCCAACACCATTTATAGGTTCAACAACTCTTCGACATACAAGCAATTTGGGTTGAGCAATTTTGTTCTAAAAAGTTTAAGCAAGTTAAGCATTAACAAATGATGTTTAGCATACACACAAAATTGTTTTACAATTCCACACTTGGGGCATTTTTAAGAACTCAAGGCTTATTGCAATCTCCTATGTTTGCATTCCCTTAAACCCCAGCATGGAAGCATTGTAGCCTTGAGATTTATGGATTTTTGGTATCAAGACTACACTTTTGGGATTTCCAAATCCCAACATGGAGTAATCTAACCTCAAAATTTTCTAGTCTTCTCATCCCCCAATAGTGGCCCAACTTGTAGATTTGAGGTTGCAATAGTTGAGGAAGGTTCAATAACATTCGGAGTTTCTTAGCACATAAATTGTGAAGTAGATCACATCAGCTTCAATGGGCTTTGAACTCTTGCACAAGTGAATCCCCCCTTTTTGCTCATCCTTGCACCATTTGTATAAATTTCTATAACTTAATCTTTATTCTTTCTCAATAAATTTTTTAAGTTTTGAGTTTTTTGTTCAAAAATAAATTTATTTTTTGTGGATTATTCGAATCTATTTATATTCCCATGGTTCGCATCTCATAAGTCCATGGTTGATCTACTAGATAGGTCAAGGTACCTCAAATCCCATTTCTCCCATAGAGGCCCTAAGGATTCAGGGTTGAACTACTACTACATTGATGATCCTTGGTTTTTCCATCAATCAAAGTTTTCAGTTGCAAAATGCTAGATAAGGTATGGAAGTTAATGAATGACAAAGTTGCAACTTACATGAAAACTATAGAGGAGAAAGTAATGCAAAACAAATTGAGTGATCGAAATAAGAGGAGGAAAAATAACCAAGGAATAGGTAGGAACACTTATCAGCAAAAAGGAAAAATGGTTGTAGAAGAAGAGGCTATAGACTAAACCACAAAAGAAGATGATGGATATGACATCTACCTATATGATCATCCAAAGGGCTATTTCCCAATCATGTTACATCTACATGAGTATTGGGCTTTTTCTTTGAGTCCCAAGTTCATACAAAAGAAAATGCCTAGGAAATTACCATTTTTACAACATAATTATATATATTCCTACAACTAATCATACTATACTAATACTGGTCTCAACACTATTATCAATCATAGTGGCAAAACCCTCCATTGTGGGGAAGTCCATCATCAAATTAACACTATCCTTACTACTAGCTTGACCCATACAAGCATTATCTTCAATAACGTATTTCCCTAACTAGTTCTACTTCTTCTACATCAAATCACTACTACCACTCTCTTAAATATCATCAACCTGCAACATCCTCTCAAGGATCACCATCTCACAAGTCTCATCTTCCATCATATCCTTAATATTCTCATACTTCCCTCCATCATATATCATCATCAACAACACAAGAAGGTTTAGCACCATAACATCAATGAAAGAATGCCACTTGTGCTATGAACATACACAAAAATGATAATGCTAGTAGATCTCAACCATAACCTTGAAAATGTCATTTCTTTAGGATGATTTCCTCACATGGATGCAAAACTTATAGATTTACTAGCACATCAAAACTAGCATAAGGTCAATCTAGTGCATCAACCTTCCTCACCAAAACAATGTCTTCTAATCATACACAAAAGCCAACAACCATTACCACTCCAACAAAAGACATAAATGATAAACCTATCATTGTGAAGAGATAGAAGAATCCATGCATCACTAATAATGATAAAGGATGTAGTTGTGGCCTGGAAGTTCAAAATATTAACAAAACCCCTATACCAACCCACCATGAAGTTTAGGAGTAGGTGTGTGAGCAAAAACTAGTCTAGGTAGTAGTGACTAAACTAGAAGATATCCAGTGGCTAGAAAATGAGAATATAAAACTATTTCAAAGATGCATGAAAGCAACTGATCTACTTATTAGTTGTAGACTGAAGAAAATGTACCAAATAGAAGACTTAGACACATATATCTTACACTCTAATTATATACCAGAAAAGCATATTAAACAAAAAGACCTAAGAATTAAAATAGAAAATCAAGAAGAAGAAGCAAATACATCTAGACCCTCCAAAATGGAAATACCTTCAAATCCAAATAAATATATGTCTCCTAATGATCTAAATGAGACTATCACCAATGTTAGATTTTGTACCACATGATTAATTAAATTAGTAACTATGATAGATGAAAAACCGATGGTGTATAACAAGGGGATTATGTAGTCCACCTCCTAAATGTGTAGCCATAAGAATAATTATGGGGAAGATTCTTCATCCTAGTTCAAGAATTAATAAGTGTTTTTCACATTTTTTGTTTTACAATTTTTTAACATTTTTCTATTTCTTCCAAAAATTTTTGATTCTTCATATGTTTTCCATTTCTTAATTTTTTCTCTTTTCTTGAGTCATTATTTTTATGTTTTATAAGTTTATTTTATGTTTTTGTTAATACTATTCCCAAGTCATGATGTAGAAGTCAATGCTATGTGTTGGGTTTTTGTGCCATGCTATCAAGATGATTGGGTAAGTAATTGTGTAAAGCAAATAGACCACCTCATCCATTCATCTAGTTCTTTGAATAAAATATATTTTTCATAGAAACAATTTGGTTCTTCCTTCATGAAACTAAAATTAATGAATGATCATTATATCTTGAAGAAATAGAAAATGACCAAGTGGTAATTGCAAAGGATGTGATCTTAAGGGGATCCTTTGGGTTCTCTTCTTGACTTCCTTCATGTGGTTTATGACTTCTTGAGGAACATATCATCATTTCTTCATTAAAAAATAAATAAGAAGCTATGTCTTTATATGGTATGATTCCCATTTCAAAAAAAATTAAAATTCACAAAAAAAAAATAAAAAAAATTTAAATCATATCCCTTAGACACAATAATGGGCTACAAGCACTAGTTATGGTGCTCGAAAGACTTGTTATGCATGTTTGAAGATACCTCTCTAACTAAGGTCCTTCCTCCCTTCTTCTCTTTTTTCTGTCTTTGGAGTGATGATTGTTCTTTGAGGTGGTTGTGGACTCATGGTGATCAATAGGAAGGAACAAATCAATGTAGGATCACTATTCATGGTATGGACTTGATTTTAACTATAATGGATAGGTATGGTGATCATTTTAATCACATTTTTCACAAGAGCCTATTGTGGACATGGTCAAGAACCTTACATCCCAATCTCTACAAGCCCTTATCATCCCATTATTCATCTCATTGTTGCATGTGATTATGAGCCTTTTGGTTTCATGTAGTATAGTGCAACATCCCAACCATGGCAATTATGTGTTTTTTGAAGCAAAGGCATGGTCTACATTTAACTTCTTGGGTGCCCATCGACATCTATAGAAGTGGTTATGTAAGAACATTATGGCAGGATCCTACTTTGGAGAGGACCCACTTGCATAACTTTTGCTAATCATGACTTTGAACTAGCCTTCACATATTCTAGAACATCAGTGATGGTTTCTATGAATTTATGCATAATTTTGGAACTACTTCTCATTAATTTCATTAAGTTTTCCTACTTTTCTATTTCCATATCCATTAATATTTCTTGGCAATCTTATGAATCAAACCTTTGATTTTAATTATTCAAAAATGTGTGCACTTCTGGAATTATGCTCATTAGTCAAGAGGTCTAGGGATGTCTATTTTGAAATTTAGAAATTTTTCTAATATTCTATTTTCAAACATTGTGGTAACTAATGGTAATTGATCAAAATAATGTAAATAGCTTGATGATTTTAGTTATCTAATAGCCTTGGGCATAGTATGCTAGCATCACCTTATGCTTAAATGAAAACTAATAGATCCAAAAAGGGTTATTAAGAAAAATTTACCAAAACTAATTTTGATCCATTGTTGACTATAGGTGATGCTAAAATAAACACTTAAGGAAGAAGGTCTTTTACCAAAAATGAAAATGAAGCCAAGAGGGGAACAACAAAGGATATGCCCATGATAAATCATAACACATACAAGATAGCAACTTAGACATCACATGTTTGCTAGATTCATGGGATGATGAGAAAAAATTCTAGTTCATCCTTTAAGAATTTTCTACATAACCAAAGAAGCATCAACATAATATTCAAGGTTGGAATTTTGTCACTGCTAGTGGCAACACGAGAATCATCTTCAATAGATTTTTGAAAACCTTTGCAAATTTTGTAATCTTCAATGTTTGTCTAGTATTTTTGTCACTTTATCATTTTCTATGCATCCACTTGAATAAAATTTTATAATGTGGCACTCAAAGTTAGTCAGTAGTTAGTGTTATTCAACAATCCCATCATTCCCAATTTTTTATAAAGAAATCTTGGTCCTATCTTTTTAACTTAAGGATGATTTTTTATTCAACCATAGGGGTATGATGAAGCATCGATTGGCTACATTGATGAGATTACATTGATGTAGCCACTTCGACACAACTACATTGACAAAGCCATATCAACATAACCCCATAAAGACATGCAATGATGCATTAACGTAGGCCCATCGATGTAGTGTTTGTTTTCACCTATAAATACATATGCTCCCACCATGTATTGGCATTCTTTTATCAATAGAGTAGTTGAACTCTTATAATTTTATTCCATAGTCTTAGAGAATAGTTAATGAGTACCCATAGTGTGGATCTAAAATAATTGTATGGTATCTTATTCGAGTGGCAATGTACTTGACATATTTAATGAATGAAAATAAAATCGAGATTGATTCTTATTCATTGTAGCACTTTAATTTAGATTAAATTTATTTTCCATGCAATTTATATTTCATGTACTTAATTAATATCTATGTTTTCATGCACACTAATTAATTGAAAAAATGAGCATGCCTAGTTTTAGGTATAAATGTGTATTCACTTGGTATTTCTAGCAGTGTTATTATTTGGTTTTCCCAATAACATAATGCTTGGTAATCCTAGTAGTGGATACGTGGGTTTAGGATGTGTATGGCAAATAGACACTCAACACTCATAGGTTAGTTTATACTTTACTCTAAGTTGTTAATTAGTTTAAATGATTGATTTCTTTATTATCATTAGGAGTAGCATAAGGCCAAAACAACATCAAGAATCATATGCCTCACTCTAGACTATATCATATGTAACAAAGCTACCACTAGTCCAAGTAGGAAGACGACAAACTATGATCAAGAAATAATGATCTAGATGCCACAACCAGTACCATCCATGGATCTCAACTAGATCATGCATGAATGCTTGTGATTTTTATGGTTGGGCATAGGGGTTACCCACCACTCTTTAACTCTGATTCGATATCCAACATTGATGTGTTTCCAAGAAAAATTGAGCTATTAATATATGCATTAATTTTTGTAACCTCAACCAAGTGACATTAAAAGATGATTTTCTATTATCTAACATTAATCAACTCATAGACACAATGGCAGGTCAATCTTTACTTAGTTTCATGGATGATTTTTTGGACTATAATAAAATTCAAATCAATCCCAAACATCAATGCTTTACCACTTTCATAACCCCATGGGAAATCTTTTATTACACAAAAAAAAAAGGATTTTGGGCTTAAGAATGCTAAAGTAACATACTAATGGTGTATGACCTCTATTTCGAGTGACATGATGTTTAAAACCATCAATAATTATATGGACAATCTAATAGTCAAGTATATCATCATAACTAATCATCCTGCTAACTTACACTAATTGCTAACTCATTGCAACAAGTATAACCTCTACTTAAATTGCATGGTGTATTTTTGGTGTGGAAATAGGTAAGTTGCTTGGATTTCTAGTTTAGCTAATAAGATAGTGTTAGATCATGACAAAGTTAAAGCAATGATAAATCGTCCATTACCTAAGTATCTTAAGGACATCCATACTCTACAAGGTAAACTCCAATCCATATATTATTTCATATGCAATCTAACTAACCAATTTCATTCTCTTTCTCACTTCTTAAGAAATCTACAACTTTCAACTTGGACTCAAAATGTTTAAAGGCTTTTGATGTAATCAATCATGACCTTACCAACCTTCTCATTCTACATCCTCCTTAATTTGATCTCCCTTTTTATTTTTATCTTTCTAAGTCTAATCACTCTATCATAGTCATGCTTTTCCAATGACATGAAGATGATGTTGATTTCCTATCTATTATATGTATTAAGCCTTTTCTAATTTTGAAACATGTTACATTGACATGGAAATATCTTATTTACTCCTTGCCTTACACATAAGAAATGGAGATACTACCTCTTAAGAATAAAGGTTCACATCATTTTCTAAGACAATATTTTACCATCTATTATCATCAACCCATATAATAATAATCACATGGAAAAATGGAAGAATCTCTTAACTAAATCTAACTTATCCTACCTAAGGAACAAGAACTTAGAAGGGAGGTACAATAAGTTCCCCAATTAAACAACCAAGATCGCCAGAACTACATACCCATTTTTATGTGATTTCCCAACTTTGGTACTTCCACACTTGAAGGGTAGAATCCTTGCATACCTTCAAACTTTGTTCTTTAGAAAAATATGTATTCAAGTATATCATAACCTTTACAAAGTTTGAGTTGTGCTTAGAGTGTTTTCTCACTGGACAAACACTCAATCCCACAAGGTCCCAACAAGCTCAAAATGTGGTTTAAATGATTCCACAACCTTTATAAAATGTGAGCTTTGCACTAAAGTGTTTCATCACTATGAACACACTCAACCCTGCAAGGTCTTGACAAGATCAAAGAAGATGCCATTTCACAAGAAGCACATCAACCCCATAGGGCTACAAATGAAAGAAAAGAATGTAACTCAATTTAAAAACTCTCTGCAATGAAGATCTCAATACATACAAAAAATTATAAAACCTAAAAATGTTGAGGAATAAAGCTAAACCACTTGATATAGAGAATGATTGATATCCTATGAATAGTGCTTGTACATTTTCCAATAATTTCACTTTGTTTTATCACATTTTTAGTTTTCAAAAATTCCTTAGAATTCATGCAATGGCTAGGAAATGGCTAATTGGAACATCCCATTTCGAGGGTGAGGTATCTATTTAAAAGCTACTTTTATTCTAGTGGGACACCTATCTAAATATTAGGATGCCTTCCTTGGAACATCTTAATTATGATGTCCCAACAACAATTTGGACATCTGATATCTATTTGGAATGTTTGGCCAATAAGAGAAATTTTACCTCTAGAGCATTCCTATAACATTTTAACACCTTGAAAAATGTTGAAATATCTTCATTTTGCTTTTAGACATCATTTTCATCCCATCTCTCATCTTGTCATCCCATATCCTAATTTCTCATCCCAGCTCTCATTTTGTCATTCTCGTTCAACAATTGTTTCATTGTCCCAACTCTCATTTTCTCATTCTGATCAACTTTTCAACTTAGCCATACAAGATTATGTGCACAACTTTACATTTTTCATTCTCTAAAGTTTTGACATACGAAAAGGTCAACAATCTCCTCCTTTTTGGTGATGTTTAAAACTTAAGAAAATGGGTTAGTATAATCCATAATATCATGTGATTAAGTAATTAAAGATAGACATTTTTGTAAATATATATCTAACTAAGGATGATACAAAGATGAATATCTATTAAAATGTGACATCCCATTCCCATATGTCATGGAAAACATCAAATATGCATTATATTATACATTACGCTTAAGAAGAAAATATACCAGATGTCAAATGTATGTAACATTTGACATTATGCTTAAAGAAAATAATAAGAAAAATGTAGAAAGAGGAAGAAAAGAATGCTTTATTGATATGGAATAGAGTATCTAGATCATGTTCTAAGAGTATTACTTGGGGTTTTTTCCTTCAACATTTATCCCATAGAGGCAATCTAGCACTACCACCATGGTTAGGCCTACAACTTGGCCAGAAGGGATGCCTAGTCCACTTCATGTTCCACTTCACATGGCTCCTCTGACTTGCCTATACTAGCTCCACCACTCCATGCTATCATGACCTATAACCCTAGGTATAAATGCCTTAGGTTAAACTCCCCAAATGCTACCTCAAGAGACACATCCATTATTACAACCTATCCTTTTGGATCTTGTTACAATAACACTAACACTTGTTATGAAGAGTCATCATCTTTCTTATGTAGTAGCATCATTTGGTAATAGGGATGTAACATAAAAAGTATACATCCTTTAGCATGAATATGCTCATACCTACAATGTACATCACATCACATAATCATTAAACACAAAGATGTTGGCAGAAGTCTATAATATATCCATTTAGGATCAAGGACTAAGCATTAAAGATCAAATATTCTATTTATCATAAAAGCCATTATCCATTAGTACTAATATCACTATTTACAAAAAACATTCCTGATAATATATATATGAAGTCTTGCAAGTGAGCTATACCATAATTGCTCTCATGAATAGCACATTACAATACATTATCTCATGAATAACACATTCTTTCCATTTTTCGACATCATCAAAAAGATATTCCAAGTATATTTCATTATCAAGGAGAGAAAACCAGCACATTTTTCTTTAAAGACCATAGCTCCAATAAAAAAGTTAAAATGGAAAATTTTAAGCAAACCAAAATAAATTATGCACAATTAATCAAACAATGCCCATAAATAAATTTGATAGATCCATATTAATTATAAACGTTTGCACCAACAAAGCCCATCTTCAAGTAAAAGGTGTTAAAAAAAGTTGACCAAAATTACCTTACACGTTTACCTTAGAAAATTTACTAGATTTTAATATGAATAAATTTTCTCTTGCTTATCCTTAGGTGCTAAATTTAGAATTCTTAGAGCTTGAGTGTCGTTTGGTGAGAGTCTTAGTAGACTCCCCCTATATGAATGGCCCAAAAGATAATGATCATTGATGAGGTACAAGATACCCCTACATAAGTGCTTTCAACTTTTACAATGCATCTACTGATTGAAATTCCTTTCTTTGGTCATTTTGCCTTTGTAGATATGTATTCTTAAAATCCATAAAATTGTGCCTCATACTAAATCTATAATGTCATACCAAGATCAAGTATGAAGAATTTTGGAAACCAAAGTCTCCCATTAATAACATTTATAATAAAATATATTTTCAAAATTTTTAGCATAGATACTAGCATAATAATGTTCCTTTATATGTTCAAAAAAGTGCTTCTTGGATAATATTCAAGATTCATGAAACCACTACATACTAGTTAAGGATCCAAAACTTGATTTATCAATATTCATCAAAATTCTTTCAAACCCATTTCGTGCTTCAATAATATAGCCAAAAAATTAATAAACTTATAATATCTTCATCATAAGAGTTGGATCACAAGGTATATATATGTTCTAATGATGCAAACTTATCAAATCCTACCTTGTAATTTTTTGTACCTTGATTCTTCCTTGAGTTACTTCTCATTAATATTCATTAAAACTCTAATGGTAATATACTTTCATCTATAGCCCAACATCTTGAAAGATCAAGTGAGATTTTCTTTGAAAAACCAAGGATTCTCAATAACATCTATTCAATTAATTTTCTAACTACTAATATTTATAATCATAAACTAATCTACACTAAGTCTAGCAAGCAAAGGAATAAGGACTTACCATTACTTACCTTGCTTGCTTTTTGAGCATGAACATTATTAATAGAGTTTCAAATGAAAGCCTCCATCATAGAGTACCTTCTTAAAATGCAACTATCTCTTCTCTTTTCTTTCATCAACATTTTTGCTTGAATCTCCAAACTCACGTGAGGTTCCTTCTTTTTCATGTTCATGTTCTTCAAAATGGGAGGACGGATAATTTCTAATAGTTGTGAGTCATAATCCCCTAATTTCATCAAAGGCTATCCCTTCCTCTTGTTCATCTATTCTCCATTATTTTTTACCATACAAGATATACTTACTAGAGTTCCCTTGACAACACCAAGTAGTCACATTATTTTTCTCTATATATGGTTGATAATAACCTTGTTCATGTTCACATACTTTACAACAGAAATATGGGGTATCTTTAATTTGGATAGGATTACCAAACATAGTCTTGTTTCTTCTTTTAGATGATACCAAACTTGTACAAGAATTATTTTGATATAACTCCTCTAGATTTTCATTATTATGCTAATTTTTAGGCACTTCCTCATCTTATGTGTTTCTACACTTCTGCTCAAATGAATGAGTTAGTAACTAAACCTTAGCTTTTACTTTTGAGAGTTTCCTTTTCAGAGTGAACCATAGAGTATAAAGTTCAAAAATTTCATTTTCTTTTCTATGCATATTTTTCCTTGATTTTTTAAGAAAATAATGTAGAGTAATATTTTCTTCATGAAATTCATTGTACCTTTCATCATCTTTACCTTTTGAATATTCAAGGATATGTGTGTAATTTTCATGTGTAAAGGTCATGCATATAAGATGTGATCTATTGTAGCATCATTAGCTTCTTCCTCACTTTTTTCATCATCCAAAATAGTGTAGAAATTTTTCTTTTTCAAATTAGCTTTTGGTTGGTCCTTCTTTGAAAACCTACCAACACTTGGACATTCAGAGACCACATGGACTCTATCACCAAAAATCCAACGTTTTATTGAGGATGCATCAAGATTTGAACCTTTAAAATTTTTACCTCTTTATTTACCTTTAGTGTTGGGTTGATTGAATATTTTCTCTTTTCTTGCAAGTAATTATTTTACTATCCTTGATGAGAGAGCCAATTCTTCTTCACTACTTGCTTTATGTTCATTTGACTTCTTTTCCTTTGATGAAGATTTGAGGGTAATGGGCTTTTTCTTGATTGCACATTTGCTAATGAGGTTTATCTCATAGGCAATAAGTGTACTTTGTATTTCTTCAAATTTCAAGACTGAAAGAGCCCTAATTTCCTCCATGGAAATTACCTTAGGTCTAAATTTTGGTTGCAAGGCTCTTATCATCTTTACGATAACATCACTTTTGGGTGGAACCTTAGCTATACCTCTAATTACTACAAGAAGATCATTGGCTATTGATAAGTATTCTTTAGTCTTCTCTCCTTCTCTCATTTTCAACTTATCATATTCACTTTGCAACACTAGAAGCTTTGATTGTTTTACAACTCATGTATCTTCATAAGTTGCCTCTAGTTCAAACTTATTTAGTGGTCTTACATCCAACTACTCTATTAAATTTATATTTTCTCAAAGCACAATAAAGATAATTCTTTGCTTTAGAATTAAACATGAACTTATCTCTTTCATCTTGCATCCATTTTCTTCTTGGCTTAGTAGATAATGTGTTCCTATCAATGTGTAGTTTGTAACCTTTGAACTAGATCAACTAGTTCAAACATCAAGCATTTGAAGAATCCTTACATTCTAGCTTTCCAATATGTGAATCAAATCCCATTGAACATGGGAGGCTTGGTGTAGGATGTCTCTTCCATCATTCACTCTTAACATGTTAATCACAATCTTGAGAGTACTAGGTTCTAATAACACTTGAGGAACAAGAACCTAGAAGGTAGGTTGAACAAGTTCCCAAATTTAACAACCAAGACCATTAGGACTGCACACC
Organism: Gnetum montanum; assembly: GCA_015680685.1. Classification (NCBI taxonomy): domain Eukaryota; kingdom Viridiplantae; phylum Streptophyta; class Gnetopsida; order Gnetales; family Gnetaceae; genus Gnetum; species Gnetum montanum. Next base: position 486,993 of record MNCI01037976.1, read on the forward strand.
AATTTTTACATGGTTTTCTAGATACTTCCACACTTGAAGGATATAATCCTTGCACACCTCTAGACTTTGTTCCTACAAAAAATATGGTCTCAAGGATATCAAAACCTTTATAAATTTTGAGCTCCGTTTGAAGTATTTTCTCACTAGACAAACACTCAACCTTGTAAGGTCCCAACAAGCTCAAAATGTCAATTAAAGGATCTCACAACCTTTAGAAAATGTGAGCTCCACACCAGAGTGTTTCATCATTGTGAACACACTCAAACCTAGAAGGTCTTGAAAAAATTAATGAATATTCCTTCTCACAAGAAGGATGCCAACCCTATAGGGCTACAGATGAAAGAAAAGAGTCAAGGAGAGAATGTAACTTAATTTACAAGTTCCTTACAATGAAGTTCTTAATACATACAACAAATAACAAAAGATAAGAATAATTAGGAACAAAGCTAAACCAATTGATTTAGATAATGATTAATACCCTAATGAATAGTACTTGTATGAAGCCTAAGAATTCCACTCTATTTTATATCCTTTTAGTTTCCAAAAACTCCTTGAAATTCATGCAACAACTAGAAAATAATGTTACATTCAAGGTTGAGACATCTATTTGAAAATTGCTCCAATTCTAGTGGGACATCTATCTAAATATATATATGTCTTTCCTAGGATGTCTCATGTGGAACATCCTAGTAGCAATTTGGATGTTTGCTGTTTATTTGAAATGTCTAGCCTACAAGTAAACTTTGAACTCTCGATCATTTCCTTTGATATTTTAACACCTGGGTAGACCTTGAAACATCTTCATTTCACTTGTAGACTCCATTTAAATACTAGCTCTCATCTTATCATCCTAGCTCTTATTTTTTCAACCTAGTTCAATTCTCATTTTATTGTGACAACTCTCATTCAATTTTCCTAGCTCTTATTTTGTCATTTTAATTAGCTTGTCAACTTAACCCTACAAGATTATGAGCACAACTCTACATTCTTCATTTTCTAATATTTTGACATACCAAAAGGTTAATGCTACCTTGTCTAATACTCAATTAAGAGATAATCCATCATGGATATACTTACTTTGGCCTACTTTTTGAACCATCTATTGTAACCATCTAATTTATCCTAGAGGAACCAAGTAAATAAGAATTAATCCCTTCTCTAACTACAATGTTGAAACATGAGGATTTTGATTCATAATTATATTTTGATCATGCACACATAGCCTAAGATTCAAGAGAAACATGTGTTCTAAATGACCAAGGTATGAATCCAATTTATTAAACTTATAAATTTAATTTTTCATGTACTAATAACATGGCAAAATATGAAGGTCTCATTCAATGTTTGCTCTTAGATTTTTGACTTAGAATCAAAAGGCTCTCCATGTGTGGTGATTTCTAATTGGTCATATGCAAAGTAAATAATAAGTATACTTAGAAATATAAACACCTTTAACCTTATCTAGACTTCGCAAAAAAAATTTATTTCTTAGTTTGACAAATTCCTACCCATGCACATCCATTACTTGGAAAATATTGCTAACATGTTAGATACTTTTGATCTTCTTGTTGATCCCACTTTTGCCAAAGATCTTTTATCTCATTCAATGTAAGATATTCCTATTAGACTCACAGATACACAATGTATTGGCTTAGTTAACTTAGAAGAAGATGAACAATATCATGATATCATACAATACTTTCAAACCAGAGAAACTCCTAAAAATCTATATTATTCCCAAAATGATGCTCTTCATAAATATCCTAAACATTCTTGTATTATCTATCTTAGTATTCTATGTTTCATCTCCACATCAGGTGTCCTTTTACACTATCTAAGTCATAAAAAAGTGCACAATGTGTTAGAATAGCTTCATTCTAGCATATCTAGAGGTCATTTAGGTTTACAATCTCTACTATCTCATATCAATTCCTTAAGTTACTAAGGTCTTATGATGTCTAGAGATGTGCATATGATAGTTAAAATATGTGATATGTAACAACCTCATGCTTCACTTATTTATGTTCCATATCAAAAGCTAAGGACATTAGAAATCATATGATCTTTTCAAAAATAGAATCTGGATTTCATAGGTTCTATCAATTCTTCATCTTCTTCTAGTAATTAATTTATTTTAACAACTACTAAATATTTTACTATGTGGATCAAAGCTACTCCTTTAATAGCTGAAACTTCTAAGTATTTTAATCATTTTATTTTGGATCATATAACCACTTACTTTGATATCCTTTAAATTTTATGATCAATAGCAAATTATCTATACATTTTCATCTCCATACTATCCACAATACAATGGGAAATCTAAGTCAACCAATAAATCCCTTATCTATTTGTTGAGAACCATGGTTAACAAATCCCAACACAACTAGCATATTTAGTTATCTCATGTCCTTTGTATCTACCATACTACCTTCAAGACAATAACTAACTAAACCACCTTCATGTTTACTTATGGATTAGAAGCTATATTATTAGTGGAGCTAAACATGCCTTATCTTCTTGTGATCCTAAACAATTGGATGATGGATAAGGAAAATGACATAATGTATTGTACTAAGTAGGAAACACTTTAGGAAAATGATAATAAAGTAGCAATCAATATCCAAATTTATCAAGAAATCATTCACCATCATCATGAAAATAATATTAGATTTAAAGACAGCAAGAAATTTTATCTTGTCCTTAGGCATTTTCCTAATGTCAAGATGATGAATTTTTCACCTAACCAAGGCCCCTTCATAATCAGTAAAAGCCTTAGTAATTGATCTTACTACTTAGTTGATTCAGATGGGAATCAATACCTATATCTAGTGAATATGATGTACCTCAAATGGTACTATATTTAAGATTAAAGAAGAAGGGATCAAGCATCAACATATTTGCTCTAACTCATTTCCCATCTCATATATATTTTATGGCATTATTTTTACCCTCTCTATCTATTTTCTACAGTTATTCTTCCACATTTTTCTCATATGATTTCATCTATCACCTCAATCTCTTTCTATCTTATTCTACTAAGTTTCTTCTATAGCATCCTATGGTAAGAATATTAATTAGTAATCTACCTCATGTAATGAGCAATGAGTGTTCTACCATTTCCAACTTCATGCGAGGATGTATTAAGTTTGAGTGAGATATGAAGGGAATCAAATGTATAAAGTATTAGTAATCATTAGACTATGGGATTTATCCATGCCCTCCTTTCATAGCATAGCATCTCATCTTCATATATGTAATGTCCCTCATCTCTTTTTCTAGTTTTATTATTTTCTCAATTTTGAAATTCGATTTTTCACCTTTCCTCTCTCACTTCTCTCTTCTTCCTTCTACTTCCCTTTCCTATCTTATTATCTTTCCTCTTATCAACATATTTAGTGAGAATTAGGTAACTTGTTTTATTCTAGTAAGGGTGTATTAAGGAAATGAGTAGAATAGGGTGTTAATATCATAAATGAAATCCTTTCAACTATCTTGAGTATAGAATTTAGACACATCCCTTTCTATGATAGAACACCATTCTCATGACTAGTGTATTGGTGATATTTTAATAATATTTCCTCTTCCACTTTGTTCTTCCTAGTTTTTCATTTGTAGATACATTAATTCATCACCTAGTCTCTTCTTGATGAGCCCTTCTTTAGCACCTTAATAGCATCCATCAAGCGGTGTAATGTTGTATACATATTTTTTGGTTTTGTTCAAATCAAAAGTAAGTATGGTTTCAACATCATTTCATGAGGATTTAAGAACTAAATCCCCTAAATACATCACAAGTAACATTCTTAAATCCTTAAATCCATCAGAAACCATCTAGATTTGTAATCCAATCTATGAACTTAATTTTTCATGATCCCTAAAAATTCCTAGAATCAAAAGCTTTCTAAGTGTTAGAGCTAGCATAGGTTAAAATGTTTCTAAGTATTGTAGCTAGAAATTTAGAACCAAAATATTTTTAAGTGTTAAAGTTAGTATGAGTTAAAATGTTTCTTAGTGTTGGAGCTGGCATTAATCAAAATTTTTCAAAGTGTTGGAGCTAGCATGGGTCAAAATTCTTCTAAATCTTAAAGATGATGAAATATCAAATTGGATTTCCTTCATTACCACAGTACAAGATGTTCCAAAAATAGCCTCTCAAGAAATGTTTTTAAAATTTGGAAGTCTCAAGGAACCATTGGAAATCATATTTTAACTTTTTGGCATCAATTTTGGCAACTTTGAAAAATTTTCAAAAAAGGTCAAAAAAATTTCTAACTATTGTTAATATTAATGCTACATCAATGTCACCATTATCATCACCTTGATGGATTACCACATTCACTAAAATCAAGGATCAGATTGCTATTTTTAAACTCAGCAATAAGTTACACTTAACTCTAAGTTTAGTTTTAGCAATTCTATGTTAAATTTGACAACTCTAGGCTTATAAATTCAAGCTTAAAATACATGTTTTAAATCAAATATTTTGAGATTTGAGAGCACTTTTAGATTTTAAAAAATCAAGAGCACAAGAACTTATCACAACCATAGCACCTACATGCTCCTTATCTACCGTGAATGTTACTTCTAGAGATATAATTTGTAGGCTTCCATAGCACTTTCCAAAGTTAGAATTTTTTTAGTTCCAACATTAGTGACAAGAACCTTGGCCTAAACAACCCTATTTTAGCTTGGAATTGACTTTGGATCATGTCTGTAGCTTTATCATACATCACCTAATCCTAAAGAGGTTCAATTCTATCCTTTCAGTCTATATTTTGCTCAAGATCTAAGCTTCGTTTATCAGTTCTATCACACTTTCATTTTTCTCCCAACATTTGTAGTTTGGTCCTCCATAGGAGGTGAATACTTTATAACTCATCAATAAAGTATTTTATTATTTTGGAAAGGATTTGGAACCTTTTCCCCACGTCAAAGAATCTCAATTTTATTATTTTACACTTATTTACTTCCATTCTATACTTATAATGTTTTTCTATCTCTTAAATTGTATTTTAAACATAGTTAAATTTTAAGCATTTTTATACTTAGTTTTTTTTCAGCATAAGAACTTCATCATTTGGAAAGGGAACTGAAATCCTTCCTTTTATGTTATAGCTATACTATTTTAATATTATATTCTCTTTATCTATATTTTACACTTACTTTTTATTCTATGGTTCATAAATTATTCTACACATAGCTTATTTCTTCATAATCCATACTTAGTCTTTTTCCCAATGATTTTACACTTAGTCATGTTTGGAATTAAAGACCTTACTATTTTATTATTTATTGTTATTCCCAGTTTATGTGCAGTAGGCTAAGTCCATATTTGATTAGTGGATTCATGCTCCTTCATTTCATAATCATTGAATTATTAATGATTATATCAGTCCAAAGACCATTTACAGCCTTGTACTAAGTATGTCCTTGTAGAGATGTAAAGAACATTTCTACAAGAACATGATCAAGACCTAACGATGACTTGTTCTTAGAACTAGTAGTCACACCACAACCCATTATTAGCTTGTGGTCTTATACAAAAATCACAAAATAAATAAAAATTGCATAGAATTAAAATCTAAATATTTGCAACAAAAAAATAACATTGGGAATAAGGAAATCAATACTTAGTAAGGAAAATAGAATTAATGAACAATGAAAAAGAGACTAAATAAAATAATGAGATAGACAGAGACAGAAATGCTTGAAGAAGTAACAAAAATGAAAAACTCTACAAATAAGCTTCAAATCTTAGATTGGTTGAGCACGCTTAATCTATTGGCAAATGAATTCAACAATATTAAAACTTAAAGAATTTGTATAATACCCAATTCCAAAAATTATTAAGTGCATTATCTCATGAAACCCATGATCTTTAAATTGGTGAATAACCACAAATATTTCAGCAAAATCTATGCTAATAATTACAAAACATTGCAACCAACCAATCAAAGTAAAATCCTAAAATTTTAAGCAAGATTTACATAGATCCATAAGAATAATACAACAATATCCATTCCATGAAAATTTGAACAAAATATTATAGATTTAGAAAATGGAAAAGAAACAAACATTTCTCATCCAAAAACAATCACAATCCACAAAATGATTAAAGCAAAGTTATGTATCTATCAATGCCACAATTAAAATTCTACAAAACCTTCTTGCACTATCACAAGCTCCAAATCCAATAATATCTCCTATTCTAGCAATTATATGTTAAGATGCTCAAATAAAAATTTAAAGGTTTTTAATCAAAAACATCAAAAATCATGTATAGTAAAATAGACCAATTATCCAAATTGAGATTCATCACAAAGAAACATTCTACAATTTCATGCCTATCACACAACCTCTTCATCCTCAATGTGTACTTTCAAATCAAGCTACAAGAAAAAATTAACATATGCTAATAAAATTAATAATAATTAAAATAAAATAATCTTGATCCTACACAAAATAACTCATAAATCGGAATGCCAAATCATGCCATGCCCACACCTTAACCTCCAAGAGAACCTATCCAAAATCTCATCCTCTTTGTTAGTGCACATCCATTGGACAAAATTTTTAAGTAAAAATATCACTAAAAAGGCACATGACTAGAATATTTCATCAATTTCATAATATCATATGGACTATGAAATATTTAAATACATAAAATATAAAATATTAAAAATCTAACTAACAAACATGATCATCAAAACATAGCACACATCAAGCATCCCAAGAATTACAAATACAACACTAAGAGTGAGAGAAATATTAATTAGAACATCTAAAAAACAAGGTATTACAATAAATGAAGAACCAAATGAAAAGAAACTTTATTAATGAGGAAATTGAAAAATCAATAAGTATCTCTAGATTATGCTTTAAAAATCTCTTGTGATTATCTTCCTTTTGCATCTATCCCTTAGAGGCAATCCAATACTACTATCATGATTAGGCCTAAACCTAGCCAAAAGGGATGGCCAAGTCCCTTCTTGTTCTATTTCACCCAGTACTTGTTACTCAACTTTACTAGCTTCACAACTCTATGCTAGTAGGGCCTCTAATTATTAAACATAGATATCTCAAGAAAAAACCCTAAAGGTTATCCCAAGGGACAAGCCTATCATTACAATGGGCCATTTCATTAATAGTCTTATTACATAAATTAAATCATATGATTATAGAAGAAAATCATCCTAGCTATGGAACAACATCATTTAGGAATGGAAATATGATAAAGTATTTCCTTTAGATTTTATTCATCCTCGAATGCATCTGCATTAAGGATCTTTTAATAATATTTAATGTCTTAATTTTTTCTTTATAAATGGGATTTAGATTTAAGATTCCTTTTATTATTCTAAAACTAATATATAAGTTTGAAAGATATCTAAGCAAAATAAATTTAACATCTCAACAACTTACATCAATAGGTAATGACAAGAGGTGAATTAAAGGTATACAATCACCAATAAAAATTTCTAACTATGGTTATACTATGTGCAACTCATATATTTGGTTCCTAAAGTGAAGGTATGAAAAATCCTTATTCTTAACTTATATATTATCTAATAATGTTTTATTACCTAATTTCAAAATATAAATTAAAGAAGGAAAATAAGAACATTATAAAAAATAGAAGAAATATTAAGAAAAATCTCATGATTTTTATTGATCTCTAGGAATTATAGGATGTAGTTACAACTTAGCCAAAGGGTAATATGATTAGATAACCACATTTAAGATTTTATTACATGATCATGCTTAAGTTCTTTTCTAGAAATTAACTCCAATAGCTTATTAACTTGAAAGAATTGCATATCATACTAAATATAATCTAAGGTCTTAACAAAGAAAGATGTTGATCTATCTTTAGTAATTATAATAGCATTGGGGCATGGTATGAGATTTCTCAAGTAAGCGTAACTTCATCTTACTAAGTTGAGGTAAGGCGTGAAAGCTTGTTAAGCCTCCTACACTACAACAATTATTGAATGTAGTTAGGATTTAGTGTAGAAAAGCTAAGTAGTTTCCCAATCCTATGGGCTTATCAATTATGTATCTATATCATTGTATTATAATTTCATTCATGTTTAATAGTGAGGTTTTTAGTTGTGTTTTCTATTTATATGCATTTTTATTCAATTGGTGTCCAACTAGATGTGAGTATTTATGGTTTTAAGGTTTGATGTTCAAATATGGTTCATCTAATCTTTAAAATTCAACCAAAGAGAAATTCCTTGTATGGTTCCCTTAGCTTAATCTTATGTCAATTAGGAAAAAAATGTATCTCTCATTGAAAAGAGGATGTCACTTTTAATTGTCATTCTAATATCCTAGATCTAGAATTAGAGATGTAATATGTTATATGAATGTAATAGGTAAATACAAATGTAAAGTGATTCTAAATATCTTAGGTTATATTATCACATATGTGAGTTTTATTTGAAAAGAAATTAGAGCTTTTTAGTTGTTGTTGTGACCAACAACCATTAGCAATCAACTCATTGGTAAGGTGAAACATCATTCAAGCCTAAAATTGTCTAGCATATCCCCTTTCTCTTCCTTCCTTGCCCCCCACCTGATGATCTTAACATCATTATATGAGTAATGTGAGGAGATGAGAAGGTCAAAACTCACTTTTCTAGGCCTATTGGGGTAATGCCTAATGGATCGTATTTTAAATTAAGGGGATGGGTGTTGAAAAGGGGCACACACTACTCTTGTAATTTCATCATTGTAGTCAAAGAATTTGGATCTAGGTCAAGATCCCCTACATACTACTATACATAGCTCTTTTAATTAATACAATTATCTTTTATGCATGCTTTAATAGAAAGGTTTTTCAAGGAATGTTTCATTCTACATGTGTTATTGGTTTACTAATGGATTATTATTTGAAGATGTATTGATATGAGATGTAATATTAGGAAATGTTATATTAGGAGGCCTTACTAACTCATACCAACTAATGGTATCAAAACATTTGAAGGTTTTTTTCATTTATTGTGTTGATATTTGCATGATTTTTATAAGGTTTGAGCTAGATTTGATAATAATGAAATTTCAAAAATTAAGGGATAATATTATTTCTTACTTTGATAAGTAATTCTAATCATAAAAACTAAGTGGAGCTAATGGTTTGCTATCTTGGTTCTATATTATTTGTGTTATGAACATTGAAATTGGTAGATTCTTTTATTGCATTATGTTCTTCCTATGTTCGAAAGTGGATAGAAACTATCATGGACTTGATGGAATGATTCTACGTTGAGAGGAATTTATGACCAAGGCTATTAATACTCCATTATGAGAAGGTATATAGTTTTTTATTCCAATTGTAAGAATTATATCTTTTTGTAACATTTACATGAATTTCATATGATCCTTATTTTGGGGTTTTTATGTGTTCTTCCTAATTTGAAAAGAATAGATAGTGTGTGTAAATTGAAGAGATGTATTGCATGTGATCTTTGCAATTGGACTATTATGTCTTCTACCTAAGATAAAGAATACATAATGAGGTGAATTAAATGTTCATTATTTGGATGACTTTATATCCTTGGGGTATATGGGTTTTGGTACCATATACCTTGATTATTAAGTGTATCTTATTAAGGTTTTTTGTATTCTATCCATTCTAAAAGAGAACAAATAGTAAATGATTTAGTGCTTAAGTATGAGACTTTTGATTTTAATTTGGAAAAATTAGGTTCTGAAAATAGCCTATAAGCCAAAGAATATGAAGGAACTCAAGAAGAATATGAAGAATTTAAAGGTATGTTGAAGTACATGTGGAAGAATTTGGATGAAATTTCTTCCAAAATGTCTTCAAAACATCAAGAAAGTAAGCAAAATAAGTGGTTTGATGAAGTTTAACTAAAGAGAAAAGGAGTTCTTATGCATCTTATCCTATGCAAAGAACTATTGTAGAACGAAGGATTTCAAGGTTTGAACCTAAGAACCTCATCAAGGATCAAAGATCTTCAAAGAAGTTCACGATGATAAGTATTGTAGGTTTACAGAAACCTCCTTCTTAAGATGTGAGGAAGAAGGATCCAAGCTATGGAAAGATCAAGGATCATAAAAGTATCTCAAAGGATAGCAATACAAAACAAGGTATGCATGTAAATATTTTTGTACTTATGAAATATCATGCAATAGAGAAAATAGGATTTAAGGCTAAGAGATGGTCATTCCATTGTGGAAAGTGAGTGAACCTTTCAACCCTATTATGTTGATGAATGTTTCTCATTGTGATGATATTTCATTAAATTCTAACTTATCCATGAAGGATGAAATATCATTTTTTATTGGAATCTCCAAAATGGAATGATGGTTTTATAGATAACTCCTTAGAGAACTTGAAACCATGAGAGTTAGAACCTCTAATTCTAAGATGAGAAGCTTGCTAACATTAAAGATATTGGATAGCCAAGTGAGAACCAAGTTGTACCTATTTCGAACAAGATAAATCATGAGAAGAAGAGTGATTTTTTATTTACCCTTGGGAATTATACTAAAATCTCTTATATTAAAGGTAGTGTGGGTGATGTAAATCCTTCATTTAGTTTGTAAAAGGAATTATCCATAAGTTTGATATTAGCATAGATTTGGAAGCCATTAATGATGATGGAAATGATGATAGGCTTGATGTGAGTGAAGTGACCAAGTCTCATGATGTAGATGAATAAGTAAAGTAAATGGCTTTTGTGATAACCATCTTAATAAGATTCTTCTTTACTCTAGTGAAGAGTCTAATGAGAATTTTATTAATTATAATTCACCTATGTTTTCCATGAACTATGACATGAACATAATAAATGTGATGATTGGTTGGATATAAAATACATGTTATAATAAAGTAGCCTATAGTTCACACTAATGATGATCGAGGAGTTGAAAAGAGAGGATAGTTAATGAAGCTCTCAAACTCTAAGAAAATAAAGAAGGTTAGAAGAGGAAGAAATATGATAGGAAGGATACTTATTTAAGGATCCCTAGTCCCATTAATTCTTTTATAGTTTCTTATGATTCTAATATGGGTCATGACCATTCCATTATTAGGATCATTAAGAAGATCATTTTTTATGATGATGAATTTCTTTGGAAATTGTTGAATGCCATTTGGACTGAATCTTATGATAATGTATATCACAATATCTCTTGCTTGGAGTAGAGAATGAATATAATTATTGAAAGATATTATGTAAGGTATTGACATGATATCTCTACTTTTCATATCATTAATGAACATAATATATTACCATGTTTTAACCTTTATAATGAGACTTGTATTGAAGATCTTGCTACCTTGATCAATGGAGACAATGACATTAATGACTTGATATGGACATCACCAATCATCCTATTTTATTTCATCCTAAATATTGAATAGAAGTCCTAGGGAGTATTTTCTTATGTTTTAAAATATTTTGAATGTGTTTTGGCTTATTTTAGAGAATTGAAAAGGCAACTATAAGTCACTATGGATCATAGGTTGTTGCAATCTAAAACTACAAGTTATAATAAATCATAGTTAGTTGCAATTTCAAACTACGGGCTATTACAATTCACAATCATTTATAATCTATGAAAATTTTTTAAAAATATAATTTCTATTATTAAGCATTGAGTTACAAGATTTTTTAAGTCATGATAGGATTATAGCCTAAAGATACAAACCATAGTCAATCGTAGTCAACATAAAATAAAGAAGAATATTCAAAGTCTTACCAATGTAAGCATGGTGCAAGTTGCAATATAGTCATGATCTAAGATTGTGACATGTATGCATGCTATAGTTACTCATAGTTTGAGGAAAATTTCTTTTTAAAAAGCATAAAATGTTAAGGAAAGACCAATAGTTAAGTGATGAGTCATGTTCTGACATGCTCCAATATTGGAGCCTAGAATGCGTTATCAAATATTTGATGTCATAGGGTACTTGTGTTAGGCTAGCTAGGTAGTAGATGAATTATATCTTAAATTACTTTACCTTTAGTTCTTGTTGTAGGTGATTAAACTTATAAAATACAAAATGATAAAAATCACATGCCTCAATTGCACTTAACTATATGCTTGTACTTCACAAGTAGAATTGAGAAGACAATGAATGTTCTCACTACAGATTTTGCTTTGTAGAGAAACTAGTGCACTAGAGAACTATAGGTCCATGGAATTCGAATGGATCGTGCATGAATGCCTTAGTGATTCATATGGTTGAATGTAGGGGTATCTCACTACTCAACATTAGTGTTTTTGTTGAGGACCTTTTGGTTGTTGTTATTACATTTGATCATTTAATGGGACAAGCATAACAAGAAATTTTGTTTATTGTATGGTCTATTTCAAATTTTTTCAAAAAATTAGGAGATACAATCGGTTCTAAGTTTCATTCTTGAGGACACCAAATAAGAAATAGATGTGCAATACCCATCCTTAATTAAAATGAAAAATCAAAGTTAAAGAGCAAGAGTTAGATGAAGAAAAAATAAAAATTGTTGTTCATATTATTCAGGTTTCCTTCAGTAGATCCATTGAGTGTGCAATCCATAATTGAAAATAGCAAATTTGGATTGGAAATTTGAATCTGGATAATATTTTACAGTGGATTAAACAAGTTGAGTAAAAGCCCTAAAATTTGGAGAATAGGGGATTATCCAAATATCCATTACTAGGAAATGAGAACATAAGTGTGCAAATAATCTAAGAATAAAAATAAACAGGCTACTAGATTCAAGTCAAGATGTTCTAGATTTACCCTTGATGTCAAATCCGCAAGAAATGACAACGGTAGGGTTTTGATTTGTGGCAGCAACTAGATGCAAAACACCATAAGGAAACATGACCAAACACAGTGGTGGGGTTTTGATCAATGGTAGTAGCAAACATGTCATCAACAAAACCTCCACCCTCATCAATAACAACCACCACTCAGTTTAATCACTGCTAAGTTCAATACCACTGACATCTTTGGTAGCAACATGGCATCCACAATGTAGTCATGGTAATCAAATTTTGGCATGCTTTTGTCATATCTAGTTCTAAAGTCATTTCTCAACATTTGGTAGCAATGGCAAAGGTTTCTAGGCATCACACACATCAAGGTTTCCAAGAGGCCAATTCCATAATGGCTACTTTCAACATTGATCACAAGTGCTCCTTGGCAGCTATCAACAATACTCTGGTGACCTTGACATGTCCATTAGCACTGCATTCTAAATTTTTATCATTGCAAGTGGCCACAACGAAGGTTATATTCAAAGTTCCAGGAGTGTTACCCTAGACTACAATAGTCACTTATTGTTTTTTGCAAATCAAGTAGGAATGAGGCACTAATTCTGCTAATGCATGATCTACTAGAATGTATGAGCGTGTCTTCCTATGGTTGGATGATAGAGAATGCAATGAATGATGCAGCAGTAATGGAGGACATGTATAGTTTTGGCTGAGAGGTTTTTGGAAATCAAACATTTAGTTCAAATTAATTTCTAAGTCAAAGAAAATAGAAAGATTTTGGATTTTTGATTTGCTGGTAAATGTGCCACATTTTGCGTATGGAGGGACATGACCTTATGAAATTTCATGCTCTAGACATTATTTTTTATTGACAGTGTAATCATTAATATAATTAGTCTAGTTCTATGCATTTTTTTAAAAGAAGAGAGCTATTATTTAGGAAAAAATGGGGCATTTGGCCATCATGCCTATTTTCTCTATAGTAGTTACAATTAACTACCCTTGTAGTTGTAAATACCAGGCACTTGTCAACTATAGCTTCCTAGTCTCCATGGTGGTTGTAACTACCACACATATGTCAAGTATAGCATTTTTTTTGTATAGTAGTTACAACAAACTTAGATAATGATTTTAAGTACCTTTAAGCCACTATAAAAAGGCTCTAAGGGTAGAATGTAAGGGGCTTTTAGAGGGGGAGAATCAAGAAGACATTTTGAAAATTTCTTGGAATATGGCTTGCTAAAGATATTATTTCAGCCACTTTGTTTAATCCCATGATTTCATTCTTTTCTATTTTGTTTTACTTGCATAACTAGTAGTTTAGGTAACATTATTCTTGGAACTTAAATTTGTGATTTTTAGATCACTTTTATAGTTCTTTGTTGCATGATAGTAGGCTCCTATTAATATTTTTCATAGAAGAGCTCATGTTGGAAAGCCTCAAGAGTAATTTAATAGAAACGTTTATTATTATGCAATGTTTAAGGTTGCTATAAGGATTGCTGTAAGAGAGCCTTTGCTATAGACAAGCCAATTAAGAAATTCAATAGTCTAGAGGGTTTAAAAAAACCTTTGGTATTTTCATATGACTAAAATAGCTTTTTGATTTTTAAAGTATATCCTCTTGGTATTTCAATCAAAAATTGTCAAATCTTTGAAAGCTTTGTTGGATGCAATCATTGACAACTATTATCTAGCCAAAATAGAGACTCATACATGGTATTTTATGTAGCAATTTTTAGTAGTATAGTAGGATTGTCTTTAAGAAATTATTTGTTTGAGCCNGTTAGTAGTATAGTAGGATTGTCTTTAAGAAATTATTTGTTTGAGCCTAGAAAATTTTAACAATTCATAAATATTGAATTAGGGATAAATTTATTGTAAATTGTTTCCTTGTATCAATTTACCTTGCTTAAATATTTGATATTTTTACACAAATATGCTTTCTTTTCTTTCTCTTTCCATTAAATTTTTCTCTATTTCTAGTTTTCTTATGGAACTTTCTCTCTNTATTAAATTTTTCTCTATTTCTAGTTTTCTTATGGAACTTTCTCTCTCTAGGGGAAATTAGGAGTAGATTGATAGAGTTGTGTTCAAATAGTTTTTGCAAAATTTTATTTGTTCCAAGTAGGTATTATAAAGATCATATAGACTAAGTGATTGAAAAAAATAGGAATCTCTAACAACTCATAGTATTTTACAAAGTCGGCTAAATCTCTTTTATGATAGCTAATTATAGCTTATATGCAATCCAACTATTTCAATATTCACAATAGAAAACACATACTCACATTTAACTACTAAGTCTATTTGAAGGTATATGGACCTTGGTGTTACCAGAAACCAACGAACACCTAAATATTATTTGAGGCACTCATTGGCAGTCACATCCCAAATGGTAGCCAACAATTCTTTTAGTGCTAGAAGGAGGGCCTAAAAATTTATCGTCAATGTTCATAAGTTTGATAGTTCTAGAATACCAACAATTATTTGTTACTATAAAGGCTTAAGAAAGTAGATTATATTTTTAGTTCATAACCAACAAGACTGATAGTTTGGAAGGTATTAATATTCAAAGGAGGTTCTTGATTATAAGAATTATTCTTCATTAGAAGAAGAATAAAAGAATGTTTTGAGTTTGGAACAAGTAGTGGATTAAAGACTAGAAGGTTGAGAAGATCTCCTCTTCTATCTGGTCTTTTATCTTATAAGATATGATCTAAGAAGTATAAAAGTTCAATAATCCAAAAGAATAAGATGGAAAATCCTTGGCAAAGAATCATACCATTAGGATTTCAAAATTAAAATGATATTTCTAAAGAAGTTTATAATATTTACCTAAGAATTTAATTTCTGGAAAAGCTTACTTAGCTGAAGATTATATTCACATGTTTGAGTTAGCTTTAGTTCATGCAAATGCTCGACACCAAGATCAAGCCTATAGGTTATTTGAAGCAAATCTAAAGGATGTGGCTTATATTTGGTACTCAAACTTGCCAAGTAATAGTATCATAAGTTGGGAAGATATGAAAAGTATCTTCTTAGCCTAATTTGGTGATAAATTATATCAACAACAACTATATTATGGGCTAATACAAGCTAAGCAAGGAGTCAAAGAATCAATTAGAGATTTTAACATCAAATTTCAATGAATTTGAGGGCTCTTTCAAA
Organism: Gnetum montanum; assembly: GCA_015680685.1. Lineage (NCBI taxonomy): Eukaryota > Viridiplantae > Streptophyta > Gnetopsida > Gnetales > Gnetaceae > Gnetum > Gnetum montanum. Next base: position 502,905 of record MNCI01037976.1, read on the forward strand.
GACAATATAAACCATCAAATGAAATCCTTAGAGAAACTTATCTTAAGGCTATCAATCCCAAAATTTCAATTTGGTTAAGAAGAACTCCAAACTTAACTACACTTGACTACTTTAGTGAGGCTATACAGTTAGAAAAATAGTTAAACTTGAATCATGAAGAGATTGCTATAGCTCAAAAAAAAAAAGAAAAAGTTATGATTTCTATGCTAGATTTTTATTAATTTAAAGCTTTACCAAGCCCATATCATATTAAAATAGAGCAAGAACCTGAAGGAAGAGAATCTAAAAAAGGATAATTAATGTGAGATATGTCCAAAAAAATAGTAAAAATAGAAGAAGCCTTGGCAAGAGTTAATATCAAGGAAGAAAAGAAAAATAGAAAACATAAATATCAAGACACTAAGTTAGTAGAAGATGAGGATGATAGTGACCTTGTTATGTCTAACTTTCTTGATATTGAATCTAATAATGAGCTATCTAGTGTTCATTATGTAAGCAAATCTTATAATTTTGGGTCTAGTGATACTTCCTATCTATCAAGTTCTGAAGAAGATATATCCTTGGATGAGGAGTGTAATAACAATGAGGAAAAGGGATATAATCTGAGATCAAAAGAAAGACTAACTACTTCTGGACCTCTAAACATTATTGCTAATACATCTACTGAAACACCGTTAAAAATTACGAGTCGGCCTTAGGCAAAGATTCGCAATTCAAGTAAGGGCACATCTCAGCATTTCAGAGGGGGGGAAGAAGACAGAGCAACA